>JAIPRL010011326.1:0-13764 GCA_025469235.1 Pemphigus obesinymphae
ATATATATATATATATATATATATATATATATATATATATATATATATAAATATAAATATATATATATATATATATATATATATATTCATTAAAAGAGGTTTGAGACGTAGTTTTTGCACTTGCATCGAAAACCACTCTTAACTTTGTAGTTACGCTATCATCACATATTACATGATGGTGAGACATGTAGTAACATTTATCACCTAGAACTGGATGATCTTTGACTATTTCTTCGATATGTTCCAGAGATATGTACTCGTCTATAAACGCCTTGTATTGATTGTGAAATATCACAATTGTAATTGTGTTTCCAAACTCGAAACTCGAAACGAACTCTTGAGCCTTAAAAACCGATTTGTAGCCATAAACAATGAGTTCCCTAAAGTTTGCGATGACTCCTTTAATGGTATCCGTACCACGAACCTTTCTGACATTGTGCGAGAATAGTTCGTAATAAATTTATCTTCACATGCAATTTCTTCTGCGGAATGTAGTTTCATAACATCTTCTTGAGGCTCTGAATCCTAAACTTGGAACAGACATTTAGAATTCCATGATTCTACCCTAGACGTTATCTCAATTGGTTCAGATCCATCTATCCATCTATCATAACTATCCAACCTAGTGGAGTATTTATAAACAACGGCATATCTGCTGAAGTCCCCATTTTTCCTCTACTAGAATAATATTTACAAACAGTTCAGCCCCTAACAGCATGTCAATTTCTCCTGGATTAGCGAAACATGGACCAGTGAGGAGCTCTTGTATCTAAATAGGAATTTGCCATGTATTTGTCACCACCTGCTCATCTGGTAATAATCCCAACAACTGGTCTACCACTTGAAATTCTAATCTACATGAACTTGACGAGTATGAAAATTGCACTTCTAACGTTGTTTGAATATTAACTTTAGTTTGAGTGTTTCTAATTACTTGTATTCTCATTGTAAATTTACAAGGTAACAAGCAGAATTCCCTGACTGCCACCGCACATAAAATGTTGATTTGTGATTCACTTTATATATATGGTACATAAAGTTATGTATTTAAAACATAATGTGCTGTTAGGGTCGTTTATCCAACAATTTCACTGCCATATCATATGATAAATTAGATGCCTCCAAACCATCTAGCATTATGCATCTACATTTAGACACGATTTCAAATAATGGAATTTGTTCATATTTTACTCATGCTCGTTATCGCATACTATTCTTTTAAATGTGTTAAAAAATGATGGCCATTTTCGATATTTACCACTGAACGTTGATAACTGAAGTTTTGGTAAATATTATCTGCCTAGACGCCTGAATTCTGAGTGGAACGGCATACCTGACACTCAAAGCTGTGTACTTAAATTTACTAATTTTAGTAAGTTCTCTAACAAAGCTGATAATTTACTTCAGATCTCATAGTATTTTTTCTCAAATTCACTGCACTCTGCTTCATGAGATCAATTTTTTCTATTTAATCTTGAATATCATCATACTTGCACTTGTTGCTTGAAAATTTATTCAGATTATCCCGTATATCCTACTATGATACTGTTGATTCTATGTTTACAACGAACTTTTCCATTCGTGTGAGATATGACTCGAGTACTCTACGATTCCTTTCAAGTTTGTTGTATTCGATCAATTCCGAAAGTAACTCGGACACTGAGTTCGACGTCATTGTTGTAGCTTATAAGCGGTTTATCTTGTCTGAATTCTATTAACTGACCCAATAATATTAAATATATTTATGTATATATATGTATAAATATATATATATTTTTTAAGTTCGATAATACATAAATTAGCGGATCACGTCGAGGTCACCATAAATGATCGATCCGGGTACATAAATTAATAATTTGCTTTATCCGCTTAACAATCCACCTTTTCACGTCGGTGAGAAAAATTTTGTTGTTTAAGCTGAACCTAGTTCGAGCTCAATAATGTAGATATAAATAGTGCGATTGTGCGTGAGTGTGTTCTGTGTATACGTAAATATGTATGGGTGTTTAATTGTAATCTTATTATATTAATTAATATTTAAACATAATTAATATTAATATTGTATAATCGAAAAATGTCGTATGTACGTGCGTGTGTTATCCAGATCGATAACCGTGAAAACGCACAACGGCCGGTGCTAAAATAGCCCGAACTCGATAATGAGGAGATGCCTTTCAAGTACTATTTTCTGTTAAAGAACACCTTTAATTTCTTTTGCGTTTACTGATATTAAAAATGGCTTTAAATCTTTCAATATACCAAATAATTAATGGGCTAGTTGCTGTATTTATTCATTTGTAGTATTTTTACACTGGACAAAAATAAAAAAGATTTATTTATTGCTATTGGAATAACATTAAATCTTAAGGAAACTAATAATTTTTATATTATTTCATAATATATATTAACCTACTTAATTTATTTTATGAAATTATATTATTTAAAAATAATAAAATTAATTGAAGTATTTAATTAAAATTTTCACTTTTGTTTACAGATCATAATAAATAGTACTGAGCGCAGTTTATCCGAATTAGATTTTAATGCTTCAAAACAAAAATCTTCAATAAAATACAAAATAAAAATAAAATTAATATTAAAAAAAGCAAAATATAGTAAAAGAAAAAACAAACGGACTAAAACATAACGTGAGAATATAAACTGAGTTAATTAACTACTATTTCATTTATTCTAAATAATTTTATTTAATCTATTATATTTATATTTCTTAATCTATTATTATAAATAGGTTTATAAACTGCAAGCAGCAATAAAATATTATGGAGAAAAATGAACAATAATATCAAACACAAAATGTACAGAAATAGTTTCTAAATTACTCTTTAGCAACAAGAAGTTTTTAAAATGTGTATTGCAACATCCAATATTAGTAACACATATGTTATGAGATACATTACTTATTGTGTGTATGAATGTTTGCTGATTCGAATTAAAAGTCGAAAAAACATATGAACATTTAAGGAAACATAAAATATTAGCCCTTCCAAGTGTTGATACTCTAAGTAGATACATAAACAAAATGAATAGTGATTATATGTTTCACAAATGTATATTTAATTGCTAAAAAAAAAAATTGCCTGAAATGTCAATGGAATGAAGGAGGGGTAAGTTTGTTACATTATGGTTACAAACTAACTTAAAAATAATATAATGATTTACTTTTCATTATTAGGTATTATATTGATTGACGAAATGAAACTTGGTAAAGCTGTGAAGTTTGATACAAAAAACTTAAAAATGGTTTTCATTACCGACTTAGGGGGACATACATTCTATCTTTTTACTTTAGTAGTAAAAAAAGGAAGACCACGGTCTTGTCATTATGATTCAGCCTTTCCAAGGAAGATGTGTTCAAGCTGTAACTTTTTGTCAAAAGGATGTGCTACACTTTTGCACCATTTAATTTTGGAATGCATATTGCTTTTGGAAAAATCTGATTTTTTTGTTGATGCTGTGAAAACAGCATGGAATAAAAATATAAGAAACCAGTTTGGTGTAACAGAAGGAAAAGTGTAGGTGACCATCCATGTCACAATAAAAGGCAATTATGATTTCTATCAGATTTACCCAAACCGAACCGAACTTTTATGTCGAACCCGAAAGGAACTTTAATGTAATGTCGAACTTTAACTTAAACCAGAACCTGAACGCAAACCGAATTATTAGTTTAGTGTTGAACTCGAATTGTTAAATTTATATCGAACCAGAATACAAAATTTCAGTAAATCAATCATTAATTCTCTTATTCTGTGTTTCAAAGCATGTCAAAATTTAGTTTCATATAAAAAAGGTACCAAATTTTTTTTGAACAATACCATTCTTTGTATTTTATGTTGTAGGTTGAATAGCATTGATTAAATATTTATTATATTTATATAGTTATTAGTATTATATCAATGATACTAGCTTGTTTGTATTGTTGTTACTGTCTATTGTGGATGACTAGTGCTTTTGTTTGGTGGGTTTTTGCTATTTTTAAATAAAGTATGGAAGTGCTCAACGACGTTGAATCTAAATCCCAAATTTACGCATTATAACGAACTTATAGAATGTACTTATTAAGAAGAGCAAAAAAAAAAAAAAGAGTTGTTTTAGTGCTAAAATTCATCTATATTATAATAATCAAGAATTTGTTTAAATTTTGTCAAGGGCGACTTTGAATGCTATTAAATTGGAGTTATAGGACATTTAATTTTACAATTTACCATTGAAAATTTTTCATCAAAAAACACTCATGTAAAAATTTAGATAAAGTCTTGATCTTTAATTCGGTAATCATATACTTTTACACTAAAATTGCCCAGCATATAAGAATAAAAATGTATCCATTAAACAATTTAATAAAATTATATATCGTATGATTATAATGGGTAATATAATTTTGTAATAATAGTTTAAAAGTGACTTAGTTATTCATAACTTGAAATATATCATATATATATATTAAACAAGTGATAATTTCGTGAAATGTAAAAAAATATCTTTATTTTAGTATAATATATAGGTAGGTACTCGATAACTTCGTAAATATTTTATATTTCAGTTTAAATAAAGAGGACACATTTACTAGATAAAAAAAAACCTTTATTTAGTAGAAAATGTTTTATAGATACAGCAATAGGTCCAATCAAATATTGATTAAGGACAAGTGGTGTTCTCAAAAGCCCGGGAACGGAAAAGAACAGAGATATAAAAACGAACGGTAGGTGAACAGTTTCAATACAGGGGCGGTTTTAAGTGGGGGGAGGTTGATGAGTGTGATTCTTCCTTTGGGTCGTGATTAACCCTTCGAGTGCTATGAACAAGTATACTTGTCAAAACTATGGCGCAATCACGGCATGTGGATGAGTATACTCGTCAATGTATTGAAAATTTTATCTATTCGTTTCATATACGTGAAACAAATATCAATCAATAGATAATGAAATTTCAAACCCTTAAAAAAAAACAAAAAATTAATTACGATTCGTTCTAAGAATATTTTTATTTTTGCTTTTATAAAGGGTTCTCAATAATTTATCCCATTGTTGAAGATATAGGAATTGCGCTCAAATTGTATGTTTCACTATTCGAATTTAAAATTATTATTATTTATAGAAAAATATGTTTAACCAATTATATTTCAATATAATATATTATTTCATTCAATTTATCGATTATCTGATAATTGTGAAATTTTGAGAACCACTGGTAGCAAATATTAAAAAATTAAGTATCTCAGTCAATATTGTCTTTTTTAATTTCTGTCTTCAATTAATGACTTCGAATGATTTAAAAAATTATGTGAGTATATAAAAATAGAAATAGAAAATATCAATTTTATGCAATCCTGGAGGGTAACAATGCAAAAAAACTATGTACCTCTTA
The DNA here is from genome assembly GCA_025469235.1 of Pemphigus obesinymphae. Lineage (NCBI taxonomy): Eukaryota > Metazoa > Arthropoda > Insecta > Hemiptera > Aphididae > Pemphigus > Pemphigus obesinymphae. The sequence continues at coordinate 5,389 of JAIPRL010011326.1, forward strand.
AAGGGTTAATAAATTATTTTAATATATAAATATCTTGAATGAACTCTCAGGCAAGAGAAAAATTATTTTTTGTGCCCTGCTAGTAAAATACCCCCACCCCCACCTTGTAATTAATGTTGAATAATTAATAATTATGTACTTTTCGGACGTAATGCCACAGAATAAGAGAATATAAATGTATTCCCTTATTCTGTGGTAATGCGACCACTTCCGACGGTAAACGAAGAATAGTTTCTCGGGTAGCTGTGTGAAAAGGGGTATTTTAGCATTTTATATTCAGTATAATATAATATATATTATGTATATATATAGGGAAAGGGGCGCTCCTATCGCCCAACGCACCCATTAGTGCATTTCAGTAGCCCTACCCTTACCTTAATTGATTGTTGTAGTCTGGTCCTCCAGGTTGGGGGTTGAGCGCGGGGCTAACAACCCTGCCTTGTAAAAACTCAAGTGTTACGATACCATCAAAGAATAAGCCTCGGACATGGAGTAATGGGTATAAGTTAGGACATGGAAATCGGAAAACTGGACTTAAGATCCCAACATGGAACATGATAAGTCTTTTTAGAACTGGAGCTTGCCAGAATCTTACAAATGTAATAGAAGCATATGGAATACATATAGCAGCCCTGCAAGAGATAAGATGGTCAGGAAATAGACAGTTAAAAGTGGGGAAATATATAATCTATTTCTCTGGAATGGAAGAAAGAAATATTTTTGGGAGTGGCTTTGCTGTGCATGAGACCTTGGAATTATACATAAAAGAGTTCAACCCTGTATCAGAAAGAATAACAGTACTACAAGTTGACACGAAACCTCTAAATATAGTATTAGTGTGCTTACACACACCAACGGAAACAGGGGAAGAGGACATTCAGGATGCGTTCTACGAGAAACTAGCACACACTTATGATAAACTGCCAGGGAACATAATCAAATTAGTGCTGGGTGACCTAAATGCCAAATGTGGAAGGAAAACACAGTTTATTCCAATGATAGGAAAAGAAAGTATGCATGAGTTAAGCAACGGAAATGGGCTTAGGCTCATATCCTTCGCAGCAGCAAAAATTATGACAATAAGCAGCACAACATTTCCACACAAAAACATACATAAAGTCACATGGAAATCACCGGACGGGACAACAGCTAACCAGATAGATCATGTACTTATTCAAAAGAGATTTCGTTCATGTATAAAAGACATACGAAGCTTTAGAGGAGCTCACTATGACACAGATCATTTTTTAGTAGTGGCAAAGTTCATGTTAAAGCTACAAAGTCACAAACGACTAGAAAAAAGGAATAGTAAAATTATAAATCTAGAGATGCTAAAGAATAAGGAAATCCAACAAAAATACTCAAAAAATGTTGGTGAGTACGTAATGAGTATTGAACTGAATGACATAGATGAAGACTGGGACAAAGCTAGCAAAGTCATTAAATAAATTGCAGTAGAAAATATTGGAAAAGTAAAAAACAAGAAAAAAAATGGTATAATAAAAATTGTCGACAAGCACTAGAAAAAAGGCGGATGCCCATGAAAATTATATCAATCTAGATACTACAGACATAAAAGAAGTATATATGTTAGAGAGAAAGATTTGTAAACGAGTCATCCAAAAAGAGAAAAGACAGTATTTAAGTGAAATACTTCAAGAGGCCGAAAGAAATTGCTCGCAGGGAACCGTTCAAAATTTCTTCAAGAATATAAAACAATACAAATCTTTCAATCCAAGTTTAAAAACCATTAAAAATAGTAATAATGACTGATGGAAGGAATATTTTATAAAACTGTTGAATGCGGATATTCCAGTTAATTCAACGAGGAGGGAAAATCTCTTTGGAGTCAAGCCAATGGTAAGTGAAGTGATCCAGGAAGAAATCAACGAAGCAATAAAGAGTCTTAAAAATTGGAAGTCACCAGGATCGGATGAGATACCGGCTGAGCTCATTAAATATGGTCGAAAAGAGATGCAGCACTTCTTTTTTAGGATATGTCAGAAGATCTGGAAAGATGAACGCATGCCAAAAAGCTGGAATCAAGCCATAATCATACCGATACATAAAAATGGCGATAAATCAAATTGTGGAAATTATAGAGGCATTTCACTACTTTACTCAGCTTATAAAGTGTTTGCGAAAGTACTATTAAAACGGCAAACACCATGTGTAGAAAAAATTTAGGTGAATACCAGTGTGGATTTCGAAAAGGAAGATCAACAATAGAACAGCTCGCTATCATAGGCCAAATAATAGAAAAAAAATATGAATTCCGCCAAAACATCGGGCAGATATTTGTTGATTTAAAAAAGGCCTATTATAGCATACATCGACAAAGCCTATACAATATAATGGAAGAGTTCGGGATCCTATAAAAAATTAGTGGCCTTGACGAAAATGTGCATGGAAGACACACAGTACCAAATAAAGGTCGAAAATACGATGTCAGAAGCGTTTGAAGTAAGAACTGGCTTAAAGCAGGGAGATTCATTATCCCCTAGTTTATTTAATATAGCATTGGAAAAGCTATAAGGGAATTAAAAATTGAAACAACTGGAGTAGTGATTGGCCAACAACATATACAAGTAATGGGTTTTGCAAATGATTTAAATATATTAGAGAACTCCATGGAGGATACGGAAAAAACAGCCCAAGCCCTTGAGCAAGCAGCCAGCAAGATAGGTCTGAAAATCAATGCCGAAAAAACCAAAATAATGGAGTTGTTAGATAACGGAGATAACCCTAACTCTAACTTTCGAAAAAGTTGATGAATTTCGGTACTTAGGAGCTGTATTGAATACTAAAAATGGTTGGTCAAGGGAAATAGGAGTCCGGATACCAAAGGCTGAAAGAGCGTCATTTGCCTTAAGTAAGTTTTTAAAGTCCAAATTGTTCTCAAAAAAAACCAAAGCTAGATTATATACCGCAATAATAAGGCCTACCCTCACATATGGCTGTGAAGCATGGACTACCACCAGTACAACCGAAAAAAAGCTTAGGACTGTTGAAAACAGAATTTGGAGGACGATTTGTGGACCAGTTTATGATACTGAAAATGCAACTTGGAGAAGAAAATCTAACAAAGAACTGCAAGACGAATTGGGAATTGCATCAGTCATCAGCTTAATAAAAGGGCAAAGGATTCAATGGCTAGGACATGTAATGCGGAGAAGCGAGGATGATATAAGTAGAGCAGTCCTAAACTGGAAACCAATGGGGAAAAGACCTCGAGGGAGGCCCAGGAAAAGATGGCTGGAGGGTGTGGAAGAAGACCTTGAAAAATTAGGAGTACAGGAATGGAGGGAATTAGTTCAGGATCGAGAGAAATAATGGAGGGATATTGTGATGGCGGCCAAAACTCTTAGAGAGTATTAAGTGCCAGAGGAAGAAGAATAAGATAAGAAATATAGGTAAAGAGGGATTAATAAATTAATAATATTATAATAAGTTAAGCAGTTACGAGTTCTATTGTACAATGTTGTCACAATGTAATTTTTAATTTACCTTTTGTTAATTTACTATTTATTTTATTCACATGAAATGTGTATTTTTATTAAAATGTTTTTATATAGTTATATTAATAAAATAATATTAAGATAGGTACCTTACTTCTTGGAAATCTAAATACTAAAACTAAATAGTAATTAGTAAGTACTATTTACTTATAGACTTAAGAGCATTAAACACGGTATACACGATTGACGATATAATATAAAATATCATGTGATTTGTAGTGTGTTTACAATAACCATATACAGAAAACTTCAGGTGCGTTTTCCAGAGTAATAAATTAGTATTGATATGGGTTTCAAGTTGTCTATTTTCGAAATGACCTAAAGGCTATGATACAATGCAAATTTTGAATGATCAATAATATTGTTATTGCAATCGTTAAAACGGAAGCCCTCCTATATGGATATTATATCCGTACACCCGTCAATTGCCACTATAAAATCCATTGTGTATACAAATTGAAAATAATTTATTATACTATTTATATGTACTTTTTTGTGAACACTGAATAGTAAAATGATAAACTATTAGGGTTTTATTTTAATTTGGTCACAGTAGAAGTTTGAAAAAAGTTCGAGTTCGAATAGTTCGATAAATAGTTCGAGTTCAGTTCGATTCGACTTTTCACTACTTGAGTTCGATTTTCGAACCCAAACTGAACTCTTAAAATTCGGTTCGGTTTTTCGAACTTCGAACTGTTTGACAAATCTCTAATATTTACCAATACTGCATATTAGACAACTATATATAATTTTCTAATAAATGTTTTAATTAATTTATGTTAATTTATGTTACGTACTAGTCATATTTATGTATTTTCATATTTTTTTGTTATTCTTTTTTATTTTATTATTCATTTGTTACCTGATAATGATTTATAGTTGAAACTAGTTGTTACTTATAATCGTTTTTTAAATAATCTTCGAGCATATTCATTATATATATATATTTTTACAATATAATATATTTTATTTTTATTTCAGTACTATGATGAGAGTTTATAATAGTTATAAATTATATTAAGTACGTATTGTAATTGCTTTATACATGATTTTATAAGCAAATTAATTATTACACCAAATAGGTACATAAAATAATAGAAATCGTAAGTTATATTGATGTGAAATGTAAAATCGTAATTAATACTATTTATTAATTGTAAGTGTCAACACACTATTTCTTTGAAAAATATATATTCATATTCACCATTATTGTAACATATTTATTAAAATCAGAAATATTCATATTTTATTTAAATTTAAAAATTGTTTAAAATTTAATGAGCAAACAACAGAAAAAAAATGTAAACAAAATTTTTCTAAAAAATCAAATTTATAAAATTATTAGCTCAAATTAAAAAATGTACCTATATATATGTAAATGAAATACAAAATTTTTAATTTTTAACAATTATAATTAATTTTAAAGTATTTAAAATTTAGCCTAATAGTGCAGTGTAATAGTTAATAATTATTTATAAAATTACTTAAAACACTTAAAAGAACAAAAGTTACTTATTGAATTTGAGAGATCTTCGTGGAAGACATTGTACCTATATTATTTAAGAGGACGTTACACTTAGTAATTTTCTATGAATAATTCGCATTAGCATTCCTTCTCGTATATTATATTTAAATACATTAAACATATGAAAGAAAAAAACAAGCGATAGGTGAAGGTGGAAAACGGAATACTCACACATTTAAAATAGGTAACTCATATAAATAAATTGTGGTTATTTTCTCGTAATTCCGAAAAGAATGGTCTTGGTGCTTTACATTTTCCTCATTTTTCTATTATATTTAGGTCATATATTTTTAATCATATTAGTGGTTTTCACCATGACAAAATAGATAGGTATTTCAGCAACAATAAGAATTTGAGTCCGGTATGCCTATCCCCACTTTTTCCTAAATATGAGTTTCTCTACTTTTCGTTCAATTCTGTGGTGATAGCTTGGAAATGTATGCTTTATATATGTAACCAATGAGAGGTAGAGAACTTAATACACGGTAAAAAGTGGAGATACTTCACAGAGATGTGTATATCAAAATATTGCTGACATACCTATCTATTTTGTCATGGTTTCCACTATAAAATCACCATCTGGTAATCATCGTCTTCAGCCTAAGTTTCTTGAAATGTGGTCGAGGGAATTTTTACCACTGTTTTCAACTATATGCAGAGCCATTTTGGGTTTAAACTGTTACATAGCCCATGTAACATGCTTGCCTAGACAATTTCGTAGAGAACAGGATCTAGTACAGGATCAGGTATTTCTGCGCATACGACCTTGTATTTTCATAACTGAATCGAATAGGTTTCTGTAGCCATAGTAAGATACAGTTTTTTTATATTCTATTAAATATTTACATAACCGTACTTTTCCAAACAGACTAAAACTATGATCAAGAATGATGCATTTTTTTATTTTTACGTCAAAAACTCTGGCTATAATTTCAAGGAGATATTGGAATTTTTTTCCTACAACAATGAATTTCTAATCACGCAACTGGAATATACTTCCATCTTGTATAATCCACCTGTGATTACAAGTGAAAGTGACGAAATAGTTTGGGAGGTCATAACAACGAACAAAATAATAACATCTCAGATTTGTTCTTTCATATACCATAAGCCTCAAATATAGCATGACGGAAATATAATGAAATAAGGATGAAGGATGACAACATTTGACCTAACTGCATAGTAGGTACAATAAAATGATAAATGTGAAACTAAAATTTGACTTTGGAATTGCAAAGATACTTTTTATATATTACTATTTTATACCTAACTCTACGAATATGCACTGGTTTGCATTAGTTCCAATAATCAATTATGTTTTTGAGATAGATTTAAACACGGAAACCTAACTCAAAAGTATAAATAAACCGATAATGTTACACTAACTATATTAATAATTAACTATTAGGTATATTCTGTGATTGTATGACAATAAACTTTTTCCTAGATATATTGAAAAGTATAAATATACTGATAAATCATTACAAAATATTATTGAAAGTAACAAAGTCTATATATATTTTATAACCAAAAATGTTTTATTTTGTAACGTTACTTTTACGCTTAATCGTTATTGGCATTGGTGTATAACACATATTATCTATTATATTAAATAACACGGTTTGTTTAGTGATATTCCATATATTTGGTTTTTCGTTTTTGTTTATTGATCACGTTTGGAACAATTTTCCATTTAAATGTTATAATTAGAACTTTATGAATATCATTTTTAAGCATTAGTTACCAGTATATACCAGAATAATGGTTCATACAATAAACTTTATTTTATATGATAAGCTATAAAATTATATCGTTTTATATTCGAGAATATGATTTATTTGTCATATTTGATAAAATTTTGCCGCATTCGATAGAAAAAATTATGTCGCATGTAATTAATTATTATATTATCAAATAAAGAATTAGCCCCTTTATAATAATTTATAAATAATGGTTATGTTGTCGAATATAAAAAAAAAATATCAAAAATATATTTTTCGGAATTAAGACAATGTACTGATTTCTTAGCCAACTAAAAAAAAGTTACAAATTGTAATTTTTAAAATTATCTTTAAAAAAATCCCTATGTAACACATAAACTGTCTTTATAACGTTTTAAATGTGCTACCGTTAAAAAAAAATTATTTGTATCACGTTTTCAAAAATACCCTCTCTTCTATCTCGGAACATAAATATAATAGGTACTAGACAACAATATAATATTAGTGCATCACTTATACATAGAAAACTAACCCATTAAATATTGTATTTCCTTTTAGATTTCCATAAAAATAATTTCGCGTTAGTTACTAAAAGAACAAATTATAGATATTTAACAAATTAATTAGCTATATAAAACCGTTGACTTACAACAAAATTAAATGTAACATTATAATTATTTTTAAATTCTTGTTTTAGTCGATGTTCAGAGATGAATCATTTTTATAATGATACAAGCATTTAAAATAACATTATTTATATATGTTATATTTTATACATTTTTATATTTTATATAATTATTTCATTTTATTTTGTGAACTCGTTGACCCACATAATTAAAAAAAACGACGTATCTATAAGAATATAAGATTAATAATATAACGGGACAATAACATCGTACTCACAGAGTACATAACGTAAAACTGACCTTCTAAGGACCACCGATTAGTATAATCACTTCAGCGCCTGGAAATACCACCGTGTGTATACACGTGACGATACACGCCGAACCGCTACTTAGAGCCCGTGAATACTACCACGCATACACGGCGAACCAGTCGACAACATAGCGCCTGAAGATACCACCACGCACACACGAGAAAGACACACGTGAAGACCGGATTACAAAACAGCGTCCTTGGATACCAACAGGTATACCTTCGAGGAACCCCCATGGCACCAACGGCTTACACGAAGAAACGACGCTCGCGCCCGCACCGCGTGGAAACACGGAGGGCGGCCACGACAGACCCGGACGGACGAATAAACCGGCTACCCGACGACGTTGCGGGACAGGGACGTAGCCAGGGGGGTCAATGGGGTCCGGACCCCCCCCCCCCCCGGAAATGTCATCGACGACAATTTTTTAGAATCTGAGTGGAACGAAAAAGCTAGTGTTTTCACAATTTTTTTATTTTATTGTACTCGTTTACCTAATAATTAATTATATGTTATAGAAAAAATTACCAAATGATATGGTTAGCACACACACACACACACACACATATATATACATATACTCGTATATCATATACGGTATATGGTATACATATAAACCCTCGTAAATCAAACCCCATAATAACCACGTTGATAAGAAATGACACAGTACTAATT
>JAIPRL010011327.1:0-13764 GCA_025469235.1 Pemphigus obesinymphae
AGATCGGAGCACTCCTTCTGGTAGAAAAAGTGTTTACAGAAAAAAAAAAAAATAAACATCATTGTAAAACCATAAGCTTCCTCGCTACGCTCAGAATCTAAAAATTATTCCTTTTGGACGTTAAAAAAAATATTACCTTTTTACTTATTCCCTATAAAATATTTAAATTCTAGATATTTAAGGTTTATTATTCTGTGAAAAGAAAGTTATCTTTATCATTTCATTATAAAATGATAAAAATATTGTATATTTTTCTTCTAAAAATTTTTTTGCCCTGAAAACTTGATAATAATCCAATAATCCATACTGCAGCGTCCAGAGGATTTTATGTCAGAAAATGTAGCAAAAATTCTAACCGGCCTAGTTAACGGTCCATTTATTTTCATCATAATTTATCGCATAATTATAGGTAGAATCACAGAATGTAGTTATTATACTTCAAAATTTACCTCCAAAATGAATAATTCATTTTTAAAGTATTTTGGAGAATTTCCTTTTGTCAATCAGAAAATATATGATATTATGATATTTTCGATCAAAGAATAAAATAATATGATAAATGTTTTAAAATCAGTTTAAGTATTTAGTCATTTTTTTTTTTTTTTTGTTTATTTATGATTTATATTTATTAAATACATTTATTAGGTACCTAAATACAAGTCAAGAATAAGTTTTATGTGCAGTAAAAGCAAAATTTTATCCAATTCAATTTAATTCATACCTATGATCAAATCGTTACATGTGTACCTAAAGTATAGATACGAGTACGTATACTTTTATGGGGTTATTTTCTGATTTTTCTACTTCATACACAAGAAAAAACTTAACCGAGGAGGCAAAAAAAATTTATTTCGTCGTAATAAAAATATTTTTAAAAAGGTTTTAAAAAAATGACATTTTCATAGAGTAGGTGTATGTAGATATTTCACTATACTCGTAATAGTATATTACGTCATATGTTTTTCAAAAACATTTTAAAGGTACCTATAAGACGACATTTTTATTTTACAACAATTTCTAAATTCAATGCAACAACCGATCGTTGTGCGTCCATTCTCTATACTGACTTTATTTTTTGTTTTGCTCGTCAACTGCAAGGGACCAAAAGAAATTTGGACCCTTTATGGAAATAATCCTGGCTACGTGACTGATTAATACATACCTACTGATTGACATTCGGCCATATAAATGTATAATAATGATTAGACATATTATAGTAAGTATAGGTGCCGTATTATTTAAATTATATGTATCTATCAATGGCGTATGGCGCCGCGTCGGTCTTTCATTTGCATTCTGCAACGTGTAATATTATAGAGAAAAACAGTATTTGAAAAGAGCGACGTTCATGCGTTCACTTTCGTATTTTATGAACGTCACTCGTTTCAGTCAAATAGAATCTGAACATGAACAACGTTAATATTTTTAAGGAATTTGAACATTTTACAGGCCGTTCAAATGAAATTATAATATATTTATACTTCGCTATAAACCTCATTAGACATATAATACAATACTCAAAGGTCCAATTCCGTGGGCACAAAATGAAAAAGATATAGGTACTATCTACGAATCGGTTCATTTTTGGTAAACGTACAACAAAACGTGTATATTTTGATAATAATTAATTAATTAAAATGAACGACCAGCGAGTTAATTTTTTTTTTTAAATAAATTAAGTGAACGTGAACGTGTTATTTTTAAATACATATTTGAACGTGAAAGTGAACTTAAATGAAAAGTTTTAAGTGAACGTTGCCCGAACATTGTAAAAAAAAAAAAAAAAAAACGACAAATTCGCCACTGAACCCAAATAATATGCCGGACGCAATTATTCACGTATACTCGTTCTCTGTGTATTATAGAGTGCAAGCACGGGAACAAGACGGCCGCGGTAGAGTTTGCGGGCGGTGCGTGAAACACCGACGCACTGCAATTAATTAGAACGGGGCGAGCGAGCGAGCGCACGCACGCGCGCGGGGGAGAATGTCGCCGCAGTTAATAGTGACGGACGGGTGTGTGTGTGTGTGTGTATATGCACGGCACAGAGACTGTACATTATTGACGGTGCGTGCGTGCGGGACGGGTGGGTAGGGGTAGTTAAGTTTAAAACACCCATCAGTGTGTATTACGCGCGGGCACGCCGAAATCATATTTACGTTTTGACCCTTCCCGCGGCTGTCGGCGGGTCGGCGGCGCTTGCGCTCCGCGGAGTCGGCGGGGGGCCAGGCGAACGCGCCCGGGCGCGCCATGGCGGCGTCGCCGTCTCCGGCGCGGGCCGCGCGCACGCGCCGACCGCCCCCTTTGTACGGCCGCGGCGCGGGCCCTTGATCCTGCCCCCCCCCCACGGCCGAATGACGACGGCCGCCGACGGTCGCCGCCGCCGCCGCTCGACGGGACTCCGCGGCGAGCACCGTCGTCGCCACCGCCGCCGCCACCGCTTCCGATACGCACACACAGTGCCGCCGGACGTGCAGACCGTCGGACGATACGACGTGAACGCACGCGCGCGTGCACGTACACACCATTTGTTTTGTACGCACTGTCCGCATATTTAAAACGTCGTCGTATTTATATAAGTTATTATTATATATTCGCGTCCGCACACTACAGTATATTCGTACGCACTGCGTACAAGCACGTCACGCGGTGAAACGAACGTGCGGATTATTTATTGGGTTTTTTTTCTCTCGCACATTTACGATCCGAAATTTAAATTACATCGTAGTAAATATGATACACGTTACCGGTTCCCCGGAGGTTTACGACAATGACCGGTTACGGATAATCGTTTAACGAAGGAATACAAACCGATATCGTGTCGTTGGTCGCCGCGGCACACAGACGTCATACCATATATATATATTATATATTTTATACCGAAATACCGAATACCCATAACCCGTATAATTGATAACGGTCGATTGGACACGGCGTGTTATTTCCACCGACAAATGGTATGATGACCATGATGTACGGATCGGAAAAAATGATGGCCGGCAAACCGCCGCTGCCCATCACGGCCACCGGGCCGTGTTTTCCCGGACGGTATTCCCCGACGTACCGGAATTCCGCGGATCCAATGCGCAGATGTATGGCCAACCCGTCGGTAAGTCCGAAATTGGTTTTTTTAGCTTGTACGTATACATTAAATATATATATATATATATATATATATATATACCCACCGATTGCGCTTAAACATATAATATTATATACGCGTATAATTTAGACACGAATTTTTTTTATTTTCGACAAATTATAAAATTTACTTTTTAAAATTTTACAATTTTAAACCTAATACTGTTGACAGTTATTATTAATTTGAACATTGGACGAGACCAAATGATTTTTACGATAATAACATTGACTTTAACTATATATTATACACCTGCACCTTATGTAGTTACAGTCCAATGTCCAAACATAATAACAAAAAATTACAAAAGCGTTTACCTGCATACGAGTATATAAATTTCATTTCGCACTAAATATGCGAGTTACAATTTTCATCATAACATTTTTCATATATAAGTACCTGTTACCTACCATAAAATATTAAAATCTTATAAGCGCAATCGGTAGGTACCCATATATCGATCACTAAAAGTTAACACGGCAAATTGGTATACATAGGGATAATCAGCTGCTGACTTTCGTTTAAGGCGCAACTGGTCCATATATTTAGTATTTTTTTTTTTTTTATCGCATTCACGCACACACTCTTATATGGGTGTACACCTGCCTACTATATTAATGCAGTGACGTCAAATGCCCTACGACCTTCAGTTCGGTCGAATATAGGAAAAGTTGTTTTTTTTTTTTTTTTTTTTTCTATTTAAAAATTTGGATTTTGGGTTTTTGAAGTGCAAATATAGATTTGATCCTTTGAAAATTGAGAGTGAAAGACGTTTTCAATTTCTTTGCAGCGGACATATAGCTAATTATTGTTTTATAGTTGTTTTAAATATGAAATGATGTGAGTTTCATCTATATAGGAACTATGTTCCCAATATACATAATACATAATTATATTTATATAATGGATCCTATGCCCAATAAATTAAAAATGTATAATATATTTGTCGGGTACCTATTGAAAACGATGTATATTTATTATATAAATACATACTGCATACATACATATAGTTAAGTCGTTCGAGAAGCCTCGGGGCATCGATTTGACCATTGATCAGACCTCGAATGAAATTTATTCGAAATTTATCGTGCCTATCTGCAAGAGAGACGAATTTTAGAGCGTGACCTGTAGTCGTGTGCAGGGTATGGAATTTTTAGGTAAAAGTCAACAAAACTCATAAAATGGTTTTGTACGCGATCAATCCGACGAATGTTAGCGGCAGTATATGGTGACCACACGGCGGCCTCATATTCAAAAACCGAGTGGACTAGAGTATTATAGAAAGCCTGTAAGCAACTGGTCGAACTACAATTAGATGAGTATTGCCTAATAAATACAAAAACCCGCAAAACCTTACCAATTATGTAGTTGATATGGGGCAAAAAATTAAGCGAAGACATAAACAGGATGCTCAAATCTAACACGTTGGACAGGCAACTCGCCTAGCTTTTAGTCGAAAATAATCAAAGTACGATGGAAATATATAATTTTTAATATAATATTGAGAGATAAATTAAAGGTATTACACTAGGTAATGAATTTATCAAGGGTTTTTGGAGAACTAGGCAATCATTATGTGATGATATCATATAAAAAATCTTAGAATCGTCAGAAAAAAGAAGACAACCGGGGGAAACGGCTAAATACATATAAAAGTATTGAAAAATTTGGAACCTAAATTACTGCCTTGAGGAACTCCGGATGGTACATAGAATAGATCGGATGACTTACCAAAGAGACTTACAAATTGTCGACGCTCATTCAAATAGGGATCCAATCCATGATAAGAGTGGATCCCCAACACCTAACCTATCAAAAACGTACAGAAAATCTATCGAGTCAAATGCCTTGGAAAAGTCGGTGTATATGATATAAATCAACTTGATTCCCAAACTTAAACGCCTCGCGAAGAAAAGGTACAAAGTTAACAAGACTGGTTACAGTTGAGCGACCAGGAAAGAACCTATGTTGATCGATTGATATAGTTGATAGAAAAGTACGCTCAATTCGTTTCAGTACAATAGACTCGAATAACTTACCTAGGAAAGATATGGGTCGGTATGGATGGTAGTTTGCAACATCGGACGGATTCCCAGACTTTAAGATAGGCGACACACGACTTATTTTCTTGACAGAAGAGAAGACGCCTTCTAAAAGTGACTTGTTAAAAATCAAGGTGATCGGTAAACTGAGAGTGGCACAACATCAGTAGGTACAATAGAAAAGCGGAAATGCCATACGAGCCAGATCTTCGAGTATTTGATACGGAGTTTAACGCCTCTCTGACCTCTTCAGTATACCTATATAGATAAGATTGATGAAAGGAAAAAACATTTTTGGTTTGTGAATACATCCGATAAGGCATATTGGAAGTAAACCCTAGGTCTTTATATACAGATAAGAAGTGAGAGGCAAACAAAAAAGCAACTTCGTCACCATCTTAATATCACCAAGGTGAACCTCATATTGTGGTATTGTAATAACATCTCGGTTACTTCAAACAAATTCCCAAAACGATCTTGGATTACCACATAAGTGTTCTTGTATAAAATGCAAATAATTTAAGTACAGACTTAAATCTTATCTTATAAAACATTCCCAAAGTTTGTTTTTTGTGATCTATACGAATTCGTATGGTTGAACTGGCCAGAAATCTTGAATAGATTTATTATTCGTAATTTATAACCGGCTATATTAATACTTTATCAAAAATCCATTCAGATTGAAGCAGGTAAAATATAAATATTATTAACTAATAAGTAAAAAATCTTTATTAATAGTTTTCTGAAAATATATATTATAAATATAAGGTAAATTTGATGAAGATTGACGACGTTATTTTCTTTTCACATTCGGATTTCTCATAGGTTCTTCTATACATATTTTATAATTATAATGTATTCATTATTGTTTATAGGTATCTATATGAATATCATTTTAAATATAGGTACCTATCGATTCTGTTTTCTCTCCAAGGAAATCAAAAGTTTCTTTCACTGAAAACTCAATTTAACTACAATGGTAGTGTAGATAGGTACATGGGGTTATCATTTATTATTGATATACATTCTAATATGTTTTATATATGTATTTCGGCGGATTAGAAATAAAATATAGAGGATTCAGGGATACATCATGTATGTATGTATATATATGAACTTACCTAAATATTTTAAAGTTTATATTTTTGTTTTAAAATTAATATCTTGGTAAAAAAACGGAACAAACCTTACAAAAGTGTTAATATATAATTTGATCGAAATTATTATGAATTTGGAAAACTATTCTGAATGAAAATTTACAGTTTTCCCAAAATAACGTTTCATCAGTTTCAAAAATGCTTTTGAAGTCGAAAAATTATTCTATGTCTATATATATATCGTCTCTTTTCAATTTGTTATAAATTATACTTAACTTTTTGATAATTTTAGCTCTGGTTTAATTTTTTATTTTACTTGACTAGTGATCGAATAATGACTCAAAATATGGCACCATAATCTATGGTAGATATTACTCTATACATTTTTTACTTCTAAAATTCTCGTCTAGAGTATCCGTCAGAGAAAGGACAGTTCCTCTAAAGAATTACCAGATAAATGATTATTGCTAAAATTGGTTGTAAATATAAAAATATTATAATTTATTTAAGTACTCCCTTATTTTTAAGAAAAATAATTCTTTCCGTAGTAAAAAAAATAATATAACTTAAAATAGGATGGAATTAGTACTTATATAAAAATGTTACTTAAAATATTATAAAACATACCTGTATACATTTGGTTATAGTTAATAAAATATTCCGTTTTATAACCACAAAATCTTCACGAAAATAATATTATAATAAAATCATTACATACTGTATAATAATTTTTAATAAAAATTCTTGACTTTTCGAGCAATATGCGTATGCGTATAATTATAAGATAATATCATTGCAATGTAACAAAAATTTTTACCATCGGAAAATATAACTCTCGAATGTTAGTAATAATAGATATCTAAAAATATAAGTTTTTAAAAAAATAGAGTTTCTTTATAATATACAGTTACATGTTAATGTATACATATAATTTAGTTCCATAATATATATATATAGTATATACATTATTTTATAACTATAAATTAGGTGCTTCCTGTACGAAATATTAAGGATCGTTATAAAAAATAACAAATTTTTCTATTTCAAAATTATTCCAATAATTTTTACAAATAAGAATTTTTGGGGCACACTACGTAGATATAGTATACAAGTGTATAGATAATCGTTTAAGAAATAATACAATTAGTTACAATTAATCGTTGTTTTTATAGCATAACAGTTGCTATTAGTAAAACACTAAAACCACTCGTAAAGTTAAATAACTATCACTATATTTACATTATAAATGTCGGTAGAAAGCGCGATAGGTAACAACCTATATAGATGTTATAGGTACTACAGGAACTACAATGGAATAAAATAATGATATAATAAATTACATAAATATTATAGTATTTAATTGATTTTCCACCAACTATGATAATAATACCAAGTTTATTATGTTTATTTTAAATATACCTACCTATCTTTCTTTATAATATGTAAACATCTAATAAAGAACATACCATTATATATTTACAACTTTTCAAATTTATTTGCACGACACCATAAATTATAGTATAGATTTTACTTGAAAAAGGTATTTTTTTTTTTTTTCTAAAATTTATAAACTAGGAAAATAACAAATATTAACACTTCCCTCGTATGGGGTTATCTTCCGATTACAAATTAATATTTACTACTAATATTTATTGTCGAATACTTTATGTATTATTATGTACATTTAATAATACAACAATTTGGGTATTATTCTGCAGAATGTGAGATAAATGTAGTTAAAGACGTATTTCAGTACACAGGTATATTATATTCTCGTATTTTTTTTTTTTTTAATAAAATGTGACTAAAAAAATCAACAGTCTCATAGGTACAAAATTACTATGTGTTATGCATAAAATGCGTTTAAACTTAAAATAAAAACATAATTGTAAAACCACTATATATAATAGCTCCTTTGATTTTTACAGAATCTATAATAAACTTATATATTTCTTATGATTTCACCATAAATAACATAAAAGTTAATTAATTTTAGAGCTTATTACCTTGAAATTACTTATTTTAGAAAAAAAAATTTTATTCAATCAACAAAATAGCCAAATATAGGTACATATTCTATAAAAATTTCAAATATTTAAATACATTTTTCCTAATACACGAATACATTTCATACCAAAATATTAAATGTTGCCCAAGTTTTATTGGCTATAATGAAAATCATGATTACCCATTTTCGAAATTTCTAATTATTGTTGAAAATAAAGTAGGTAATCCTCATCAATATATAATACTAAATTACATATATTTGATGTACATTTTAAAATATAAAAATATAATTTTCAGTATTCAAAGAAATAATAAAAAAATAAAATGGACGAAATCGTGTTTTTGCCGTTATTTTTCTTTATGCATTTATCGAATTTGTCTAAAACTGGAAAAATGACCTTAACAATTTGTAACAATTGGATTAATTCTTGTTTAAGACTGGTCGAAATATTGTCAACGAGGAAAAAAATAACATCATTGTAAAACTAAGAGTTCCTATACGTTTCGCTCAAAACGGAAATATTATATTAGGTAGGTTGTAATACATGCGTACAGATAGATACCAATACGTTACTCGAAAATCATGCGTAATTAGATTAATAATATTAATTAAATAAAAATATTATAATAATTAAATAATAGTATTGCATTTGAATTCATACATTTTTAAAACTATTTAAATCGTTAACATTGCTGTTGGAAATAATTATTCAAATTGCACAGTTTTATCTTATGAAAAACTGTTATCGTGAAATTACTGTTTAAAATAACCTATCAAGTTAAAACTATATGGTTAATTGTAGTATAATCACTATTCTTACATACCTATATAGCGATCGTTATTTTTAAGAATTTATATTTATTATAATCATTAATTGATGATTCCCACACTAAAAAAAATGGACGTCATTTCGGTTTTATTCTCGGGTGTACAAATATAACAGACCAATTAAAATATTTCACTGGGTAGTTTTTTATTTTTAAAAGTGTATATATACATAAGTGTACTTATGTATGTAAATAATATAAATATATTATTAAAAATATATAAATTTATTAGGTATATACATTTCAAAATTAATATTAATATCATATTAGGTACATTATTATATGAATATATTCATGCATAATACATATATAAGTTAATTATAACGACCTATTAGAGCATTAATGGAAGGCCAATTATTTACATTTTTAAGTTAGTGGTGCCTTCGCTCACCCTGCTACCCTCCAAATGACGCCTATGGTCTGAAAATAAATTTCGAATTTTATCTCAAGAAGACTGCATAGTACGAAAGTTTACGAAGTACCTACGAGTACCTATACCTATAGATAATTATTAAGTCATATTAAATATTAGATATTTAAAAATATTATGCATAAGGTATTATATCTGACTATAATTCATGTAAATTTTTATTCATTTTAATTTATATAATTAAAAAATAGAATTTTGTAAATTAAACGATTTTTAAAATAATATGAAATTTCGAGGGTTTATTTCGTACATTAGTTATAAAAGTTCATGAGGTTTTATAAATAGTAAAAATATCAGATAAAATAATAATTATTATCAAACATATTATTATCAGACATAGAAATATTGTTAGAAAAAAAAAAATATTAATAAAATTCATTTTTTTTTTTTAAGTATAGAACACAAACAATTTGAATTCACTATAAAAGTATAAACCATATAAACACGTCATACTAAAATGTTAAACGAATATTATACTTTGCTCGTTGTTTATAAATACACTGTGGGTTTCAAGTTTCACGGTTTATCGTTTTAAAACTAAAGAAGTTGTCAAAGTTTATGTAGGTAACTTAGTACATAGTTACGAAAATCACGTTTCTAATGTTAGAACGCTACTCTATAGGTTATAAAAATGATTTATAAAATAATCTATAAACGCTTATTTCATTGATAACTGCAACAAAAAATTATACTTACAAATCGGTTTTAAGTATATATAATATATTAAAATAAAATGTACTTAGTTGTATATTATTATATATTGTTTTTATTTATTTATTATGATTATAAATTATATAATAAATCTATAATTATAAAGATCAAATATTAAAAATTCTAACGATGCGCTAATTCTGAGATAAATAACAATATTTTTGAAAAATTTTAAATCCATAAGAATATAAAATTATTTATTATTTATTTGTAATTTTAATTCATGAATAATTAGTTATATAAATACTCTATATAAGTACTCTATATGAATACTATATATGTATATTATAACTATATGAAGTTAAGTGAAAAGGAATAAGAAATTTCTGTATTATTATTTTTGTAAAAATAGGATACAAAAGTTAATAATATAATATTAAAAAATTAAAAGTAACAAAAAAACCGTTATCAATTAATTAATATAGTAGTATATGTAAATTAACAACTTTACCTAACAAATTTTTGAGGTTAAAGTACATTTGACGCCTATAAGTTTTGTATTAAGTTAAATAAAAAAATATGTGGTCTCGAAAATGTCTTGGGTCACAAATAGCTTTTAATAATAGGTTTTTGCGACCGTGTCATTTTTCTTATAAGTTAAAAAAAATATAGGTAGGTATTATACCTATCTATTGATTTATTAAATTGCCGATATTTTCGAAATTCTTCTAAATACTACTTACATTTAATTTTCCAAACCAAAACGTAACTGTATAACGAACGAACGGCTGTCACGAGAGGGGGTTGGAGGTGTGTCTCAGCCCCCCCCCCCTCAACCAAGAAAAGCAGTCGGCAAATAGTAGAGCAGAAATGAAGTATTTTTTGAAATTTGAAGTCGGCAAACTATAAATTATTAGGATTTTTTTTTTTGTTTATTTTATGTTTCGAAGAGAAGTATTATATTATTTTTTTCACATTTTTACTCACCCCTCTCCCTCCAAAAAAAAAAAAAAAAAAATCTTAGACGGCCCTGAACGTAACTATAATATACGTCTATATAATATAGTACCTAATATACCTACACTTAGGTATTAAATTATTAAAAAATGTTTAAATTGTTTCGACTTTTATCGAACGTTGTAATTTAATAATATAGAATATTATATTATATTTCAGAGGAAAGCAGTAGGTAAGTGCATTATATTTATTGTTTGAACCCAGTAACCAGTAAACGCGTAAATGATATAATAATATATTGTAGGAAAGGTATACTATTATATAACTAATATTATAATACCTACTATATAACTAATATTAGTTAATATATTTATAACCAATATTTGCTGTGTATAAAACATACCTACGTGTATAATGTATAATATATAATAAAATAGCTGAAATAATAATACTAAACGTGATATGACTTTTATGAGAGTGAAGATAAGTTAAACGTGAATTTCGTGTTCAACACGATATGTGCATACACTGTAGGAGGGTAAAATAATATATATATATACACTTATGTGAAAAGTTTGTATTTATTTGTGAACTTTCGTTCGTGTTTGTTTATCGATTTCGACCCTATATACGTATACAGAACCGACACACACGTATCAGCGGTTTATACCGTATTATATACAACAAACCTATATACGTTCACGACTGCAGTATCTATATTATTATAATGTTCGAGGGGACGCAAAGTTTTTCCTTCGAATGGGAATATAATATAATACTTCTGCAGTGTAGTGTACGTATATATTATACCGTATACCCGGTCACGTTTCTCGAGCGTATACCACACAGACACGCGGTAAGTCTATCTATATATTATACCCTAATTAACCTTATATGTAAATTTGCGTGTGTGTACTTATACCTATACTTATAGGTAAATTATAAGTAGCCGGTAAGTAATCACATTCTGAAAATATTAAAATATCAAATAGTTCTATAACGATTATTTTAAACCGTATTATGTTTGTAATATTATGTAGACGTATTTTTACTATCGTCGGGCGTTAGATTGAAACCCGTTTTCGGACGAAAACTCCGTCCGCTACGCGCAGGTTTGAATTATACAGCGTTACCCGAAATAACATGGTACACCGTATACACGTGCGTCGTGTATGACAATTTACTCAATGAATATTGGCGCTCTGTATATATGCTGACATAGTGCTGTTCGACTATGGCCAGGTTGTGGTGTGGAAATTAAAAATTGTCTTCGACCCAATCCACAACAACTATTATATTATATTAAATATTATGTTACGGAAAAAAACTTGAATCCAGACAAAACCAGCAATGACCAGGAATTTCGGATTTCGACCAAGTCGCCTATCACAGTATAGTTTTGACTCAAACAAACCAGTCAAAACTAGTTCCTATACTGTGTATATAGTAAATGCTCGACCAAATTTCTGATCTTCCAGTAGGTAGTTATATTCAATAAATACGCTGAACAAAATGATCGAAAATCTGACATTACTATAAACAGGGGTGGATTTGAGGGGGGCGCATGGCGATCGCCTTCTCCTTGGAATTTTTTTTATTATTATTTGAGTTGTACAAAATTGATTTTGAATAGGGATTGGCCCTTTATTTCTCCTATGCACCCTCCCCTTAAATGAGCAGATATATAACTATATATTATATATTGGTATTCACTAATCACTAACCGTACAGAGTGCGGCAATGGGTTATTTTCGCGCATTTTAATACACGTTTATAAATTTATTTCAAACAAACAGATTCTTGAGTTTCAAAATTACATTATTTAAATGACCAACACCATTTTCGATGTAGTCAAATGTTACTATTATTTACGTCCATACACTGTCCATGAAATTGTAATATACTTTTATTGATGGCTCTAATTTTCCATTTTCACCTTTTAATTTTGCCTTTTAACTATAGTAAAGTTTGCGACTTGTTGATGGGAATAATTGAAGGCTACATTAAATTGGTAAACCATGCAGTTGCGTGTAGACAATATCACCATTATGCAAAATCACACGATTTGTATGTATTCTTACTGCCTAACCGGTATTTCTCTTGGGTAGAGTGGCATCTTGTTAAAATCATAATTGACGGTTTAGTACTTGTGTCCTAAACACTAGCTGTAATTCAGTAGGCATTTGTTACAGTCACTGTTGTAGTATTGTTTTCCTCAAAAAATAACGGACCCAATACCATAGACAACACTGTGTCAAAAATTCCGGTAGTTATTTAAGTAATTTAATTAATTACACATAAGTTAAGATTTTGCTTAGATATCCATTAAATTATATTAATTTTTCAAAAAAAATATACTTTCATTTCTTAGATTTTAAAATATTCATCCAATATGTATTTGATATTGATGCATAAATGTAGATCGAAATTCGTCAGAACTCAATATTCCACCCTTCATTTATTTGATGTTAAATGGAAAAAAGTATTAACTTAAGAGGACGCTACATCTCTAGTCAGTGCCGTAGACAGGAATTTTATGTGGGGGGGGGGGGTTCATAATTACATTGAGTTAATTAAAAAAAAATGTAAATAACATATTTTATTTGTATTTTG
>JAIPRL010011328.1:0-13762 GCA_025469235.1 Pemphigus obesinymphae
ACATTTAAAATTAATATTTAAAGTTTAATTCGAATAAATTCAAATTTCATATAAAAAATATGTTTCTTCTTTTAATATAAAACCGTAGACCTATATAAGATAAAAAATAAAAAGGTGAGGTTTCAAACTATCAGATGAGGTTCATGGCAAGAGAACCCCTTGTAGATAGATAAGACAAAATTAATTCATATCGAGAGTTAACAAAACACCAAATATCCTTTCGCGGGCGTCTTTTTATAATGTATAAAATGCATGAATAATAAAAATTTAAGAAATACATCATTCTTGCTTATTATGTGGATAATTATTAGATACAATTGGATAAGTAATATATAATACGTTTTAAGTTTATTGATCAATATTTACTTACCACTTTCTTCATTTATAGATAAACCAACCTGATCTATTTCTTCTGTAACAAATTTATTTTGTGTATTAATATCAAATGTATGAATTATATCAACTTCAAGTATCTATATTAAAAACGTTTAATTTCATAATAAATTACATAATATACTCATCCTCTTAACTTAGGTCACCATATTTAGAAAATTAAAATTACATATTATAGTATTTAGTTTAAAACAGTTTTAAGATACATTTATGAACCCGATTAATATACTCGTCTTTAATATAATTTGAGTTAACTTACCCAAACATAATTCATCTGCAAACATTATAGGTATATATTGAAATGATATTTAATTAATGGTGTTATTTATGAGTTGTATATTTTTATATTATTATATTTTTTATTTTGTAATTAATATAATTTACACGGTATTCGTAAATTAGTTTGTCTTAATCGATTTACCATCTTCATTTTTGCGTACAAGGACCATGACATTCAGCAACAACATAAAATTGCTATAATAACACACAATTAGTATTGGGCACTGTTCAAGCCGGGAATATGCAATATTAATGGCAACGTGACACCCCTCACTGCCGTCATCCGAAGTGATATAAATAATATTATTTTCACGATTACCACCGGTCAGGCACACACACACAAACGCGTAAACACATTATTAATTGTATTATTCGTGGATTACTAATTAATTATGTAATCGAAAGGCCAACGTCCTTTCAAAAGTTCATTTGTTATTATGTGTTTTTGTAAATATCATCGTCGTGTGTGTATTTCTGTTGTGTTCTAACCGTCGTATTTGCACTGTTATATTATAGCCGTATTAATTATTGTTATTATTATGATTTTTATTTTTATTTTAAGTTTTGGAAAATGTTTTTTTATTAAGTACCTATTGTTGTTTACCATCGTACCAATTTTTGTTCTTCTTTGTCATTTTGATTTTTATCATATTGTTTTAAATTATTATAATTGTTTATTATACGTTTATATTAAAAGGATGAATATATTATGAATACAATATTATAGTATTATTATTATTATTATGCGTTATTAGCAAAAATCAGAACGTTGGCGCGAATCGCTAAACGTATTATCTAAATACTATTTTTTATAATATTATATTGTTTCATTGTTTAATTGCTTTATTTGCTTTATTTATCTATGGGTACAGTGGCTGTCCAGTCTGCAAGTACGTGTAATTTCTGTGAGTACCTACCTATTTATTTAAATTAATTATGACAAAATTACCGGCCTAAGCATAACGCCATTACTTTGTTGAGCCAGCAGGGCTATATTTATATACATATATAGTTATTTTATTGTATTTTTGTTTGTCCTTAGTGTCTATTGATTTATATTTATTTTTCTGTGTTGCTGTGATTTATTATCCTTATCCTTTTTTTGTCTTTAATTGAATTATTATACAGTAACATTAGTTACCAAAACTCGCATTATTATTTCATATTTAATTTACCTTTTTCTATAGTTTATAAGTACGCATAAGGTTTGCGCTAAGTAATATTGGATGTCTGGGTACGCTGTAGTGTTTCTATCGCAAAGTAGGTAGTTGAATATCATGTAGCAGTGGTCTGCTTATTATCTACGTTAAGCTGTTAGATGCTTAATTTATTCATACCAGTAATTTATTGTTGGCATTGACAGTTAGTTGGTCCGTGAGGTGCACAAGTTGAGCCGTCGTGGAGTGCTCGTTGCAGAAGGCGAAATGTTCCGGTCGGATTTTCTGGGCAATCGCTGCATGTATAGGGCCGATTAGGACGCGTTCAAAAACCTTGTATTCTGATGACAGTAAGGAAATGGGCCGATAGTTAAATGGCTGGTTAAGGTGCTTACCAACTTTAGGGATTGTTATTATTATCCTGCGTTTCCATAGATCGGGAATATAGCTGAGACGTAAGCAATCATTTAGGATGCGCGACAGTAGAAGTAAAGCTTATGAGGCAGATTTTTTAGAGCGGCATTGGAGATGGTATCTTCTCCAATAGCTTTCCTTGTTCGATGGTGTTTAATTATCTGTTCAATAAAACCGAGGGTTGTAATGAAAGACTTTGAGATGCTTGTTTTTAGTACGGTGTTTACACTTGCACTGACTTCTGGAAGAATGTTTTAGTGTGAACTGATTCTCATAAGTATTGATGAATATTTCAGCCTAATCAGTGGCAGAAAATCTCAAGCCGTTTGGGCCTGATATTGAGTGGGATGCCGGGGATTTTTGAGGTAGATTTTTCTTTATCTTGTAGATGGAATTGTCTTTGGGATCCAAATTGTCCAGCAATTTATTCCATTCGTTCTGCCTGTTAGTGCTAAGAATAGATCTAATAAAAACAATTTTGTTGTTTAAACGGCGTTTAATTGCTGGGTCCCGGCAGCGCTGCCATTCGCAACGCAAACAGTTTATGGCTGCGATTTCCTGGATGATTGCAGGAGGAATGTCAGTAAGGTTTTACCGAGGTTCCTTCTAGTAAACTTTGATATTGACTGCGAATCGAATAATGCTGGTGTGCTGCGAAAGCGTCGTGTCAATTTTTTGAGTTAGTTCTAATTGAGGGTTGGTATTTTGGATGTATTATCCATTGACATTGAAATTTTTTTCCAGTTTACTCTGCATCTAGTATTTGGTGATTTGTTAGAAGAATGGGTTTATTATCTGAACTAAGTTCATTTAGATTTTGAATATTAGTTATGGTAGTTTAGTGATGACGATATCCAGGACATCCGGTTTATTTCCCGGTATAGGCGAGTGATATGTGGGTGTGTCAGGGCCAGCTATTGAGTATTCCGAGTTCTGAGCATAGTTGTATAGAGTATTTCCTGCCGAGTTCATGCATCAGTTGTTCCACAGCAGGTTCTTTGCGTTAAAGCCTCTCACCAAAATAAAACAATCATAGCCACCCGTGAGTTCGTCAAGGTCGTCAGTGTCCATAGGTTGATTAGGGCTTTTATAAATACTCAAGATACGAATCCGATGAAATCCGTTCGATATAACTTTTGAAGACAAGAACCTTTTTGTGTACAATTCGCCGGTGTACAATAACAGCCGTAACACTGTAATAGCGCTTGCCGTATCGATGGAACGTGTCTGTACGTTAAGTATGGAAATTAATAAGTTTAGGTAGGTGAATTGGGTTAATTTTTGTTTTAAACAATGAGAATGATATTGGGTTTTATTTTTGAGGATAATGCTTACAGTTCATAAATTTTGTTTTGAAGCCTATCGGAATTCCAAAATATATTTTTGGGGGTTGATTTTGATCATTAGAATTTATTGGAGAGATGGAATCGGAGTGACTGGAAATTTTCATTTTTTCAATAAGATTTTTTGTGGTCGTTTTTGTCACTATTTTGATTGGTTCAGTATTTATGGAGGAATGTAAAATAGTGTTTCGAAACGTACCAAGGAAAGTCGATTATTGTGCGAAGAGAAATGTTCTGTACTGCTTCAATTTTTGCCCAGTTGGAGTCTGAAATTTATGCACCCCAAGCTGAAATAGCATATATAGGTTTCGCTCTAATATATGTTTATGTAAATACCGAGTTTTGGTTTGATAGGAATGGTCTACGATTGTTTAGAATTGGATAGAGAAAGGCTCTCATACTACGCGCTTTTTCGATTGTCGCAGTAGCGTATTTATTAAACCTTAGATGGCTGTCCAGATATACATCTAAGTATTTGGTTGTAGTGATTCATGGTATTGCTATATCATTTATATATATATATATATATAGGTTTGTGATCTTTAGTTTTTCCCGAATTTTTTAGTTGTCGATTTTTCAGCATTAAGTGAGAGTTTCCAGTTATTAAGCCAAGGGAGTACTGCATTAACCTGAATTTGTAGTTTATGCACTAGGTGTTTCATACTAATGCTGGTATAGTAGAGCTTTGTATTGTCCGCTAATAGATTTAAGTACGAGTTTGCTACTGAAGACATGTCATTGATATAAATTATAAAGAGGAGTGGGGAGATGCATGACCCTTGTGGGACTCCTGCAGATATTGTTCTAGGAGAAGAGTTTAAGTCTCCGACGCGGACTGAGTATTTAGTGTTTATGAGGACCACCTGTATTATTAGTATTAGATTTGATAGAATGTTGAGATGACGCAGTTTATGAATTAGACCATTGTGCCACACCTTATCAAAAACTTTTTCAAAGTCTAGAAATGATGCAGCAGTTTTTTCACCACAATTTATTGCATTGGTAAGATAATCATTTATTTTTAAAAGTTGGGTGACGTAGAATGTTCTTGCCTAAAGGCGAATTGCTCTGAGTGAATTTTATACAAAAGTGTGGCTTTCAGACTGATTGTCAATGTAATTTCAAAAACATTGGCCATAGTGTTTAGTTATGACACAGGTCTTTGCTGTGGTGGCATGAGATTTTGTGGTCATTTCCCAGGTTAGGTATCATGATGATGGTCACTTCTTTCCATTTGGTTGGGAATTGTCGTTTTCTGATACAAGAGTTTAAAATTTTGATGACGTAGAGAATTAGCTTGTCTGAGAAGTGACGTAGAGCAGTATATGAGATACCATCAGATTTTCTTGGGAGGTAGGTGTTTTAGTATGTGTTTGATTTCGCAGGGTATTAGTGGTATTACAGAAGTTTTTAGAATATTGAGTGATTGAATTGAGTTCGCCTCTTCTTCTTCATAGTTTGATATAAATGAAAGACAGGTGAATTGTGATTATAGAGTAGTAGCAAATAGCTCAGATTCGTCTTCTGAGGGTTTCGTGTTCTTTTTTAGGTTGGTTTGTATTGTGCTGATAGAATTTTCTATTGTGTTTTCTAGTTCAGTTATACTTGTTATAATTGCGTTTGGAGTTGAAATGAAAGAACTCGCGTTTACTGTGAATTTATTGCAGTTAGTGACGGACTTGATTCTCGACCATGGGGATGATTTCAGACGTGCTAGTATACTGATAAGTACGGGATTATGATTTGATGATAAGTCTTCAATATTTGTTAGATTGAACTAATAATCGAGGTTTATGATAACTGTCACGGCTAACACATCTGGGTGGTGATTAAATTGATCAACAATGTGAGTGGGTGTGATTGGAGCAATTATATAGAAATTTTTATTTTACATGTATGACAATAAAGATCGTCCAACTGGGTTAGCTGAGCAGCTTTTTCAGTTGGTGTGTTTAGCATTTTTAAATCACTGAAATTCTTTTTTCATGTTCATTGATCATGATATTGATAGTGGTGTTTTCTATGGATACTGTCTAGATTTTTGAATTATATTGGATGAGATAATTTTTAATTAATATGGCAGTCACTCCACAGCCACAATTTCTAGCATATATAGTTAGAAAGATATTTGGTGCCCTGAGATCTGTTGGTTTTTTGACTTAAGTAGGCAGCGAGCATGTGTACGTTGTCACGATGGCACGGATGGTTGAAGGCGTAGCTGGGTTAGTTGTGCAATAGGACGAATCGAGGAAGGCGTGCATGCGTTCGGAATAGCTCCACTGATAATACTTTTTATTATTAATCAGAAATGTGTCCGGTATATATACCCGTTTGGACCTCGGAGTCTGCTCTCTGATTGGTCCCGGATACATTTCCCCATTCATACTGCCGGTGTTGGGTCTATAGGGTCATAAGAGGTACCTTATAAATCTTATCCTTTGGAAAGCTGGTGATCTCCTCATATACCCCACTTCTCCATATCCACCCCTTGGTTCCGTTAGGGGAGATATTTATAGTACACTTCCCCTACATTGGCCGGCTCCGGTCGCCCGTGGTGTGGGCGTCGTTGTTCACTATGTCTCTATGGCTACCTGATCGTGTTCGATGCGCGCCGGGGAACCGTGGCCGTTATAGCCTCTCGTTAACAGCTCTCGCCGTGTATTTATGGTTGCCTACTTTTCAGGGCACTATTTAACGTTTATTCGTCTTGCGTTAGCGTATAATATGTTTCCTATATGCTATCAAGATAAGTGTTCAACGAGTTGAGAACGGTCAATTTACCATAAACATTTTTGAAATTCCAATGAAAATTTCATTAGGTTTAAAATTTGTTTCCACTTTTCATTCAATTTGTTAAAAAAAATTAAATTATTTGGGAAAAATAACTTACATGTTAAATTTTTAGGTCTTTCAATGCTTGCTGCATCAACTTTAATAAAATAGTTATAAATATAATATATATATAATACTATAATATAAATAATACTATAATATTTATAATACTAATTATAAAAATAATATGTTATTTAATATTGAAATTTAGTAGGCATTTTCATAATCAAAGTCCCATAAATTAATTATGTATAATACCTACTCACGGAATATAATGTTAATAAACAAAAAAATGTTATCATATACACTGGGTTATTTAGGGAAATTGTTATATACTATTATTTAACAAACGGCAAAGAGCCCACCAAGACACATGAAGATTAAAAATATGCCATAGTTAATTTTAGGTAAATGAAACTGTTATACACACATTTTTGTAATTACATATAAAACATTAAAAATACTATAAATATAGAAAAAAGTCAAATAAAAAAGACGAGATCATTTAGACTTCCATGAATCTACCTAATTTTGTGTGTAGTGGGTATAACCAGTATAACCGATATAAGTTGAGATTCCTTAGACAAATTTGATAATAAAATGACTAACCACCCACAATTATTTTTTCATCCCAATATAGAAAAATGGAGTCAGATTAAAAATTTTACCTACAAAATTAATTTAATAATTTTTATTTAAAAAGTGGATTTAGTTGAAAA
Source organism: Pemphigus obesinymphae (assembly GCA_025469235.1). Taxonomy (NCBI): domain Eukaryota; kingdom Metazoa; phylum Arthropoda; class Insecta; order Hemiptera; family Aphididae; genus Pemphigus; species Pemphigus obesinymphae. Next base: position 7,138 of record JAIPRL010011328.1, read on the forward strand.
TTCATTTTAAGTACAATACAGTCATATTATTTGTATTTCATCAATCCACAGTTGTTAAAATGTTTAAAAATATTATGTATATGTATGTGAGATATATCAAGTCCTTCATTATATTTTTTATTTAAAATTCTAAAGAAGACCGTTCATACGTTCATACATATCTTCATACAGGATGTAACAGAACTATTTAACAGTTGTAATGAATTTCTTCTAGTAAATATTTAAAAAAATTTTTTAAAATCAAAAAAATCAAGTAGCCATTTTGTAAACAACTTTTAAATAATTTTTAAAATTTCTAATCATTGGATTATATTTTTGATATTTCATCATACACAATATGGCCGATACATTCTTATTTTTTTCCAAGAAATAAATTTTATCACTTATACCAACAACAAATTTCTGGACTGCCTAATATAGTAATATGATATTGATATCAGACGATGTTTTTGCTTTTAATCTTACGGAATAAATGATAGTTTTTTGTAATTACTAGTTAATAACATTTTAATAATTTTTTATTGTGAAAATGAAATTAGTATTTATTAAAAGTTTAAAACCGTAAATGTATAATTTATTTACAAACACAAATATCATGGTTACTAAATGATTTATAACATGTTTAAACTATTTGATTTTAACATATTATGATACACTAGTTCATTAGTAGAATTACTTTTGCAGTTCCTATACATCGGCTCATGTATTTTATCGGAAATAATATTGTTAATTAATTACTTTTTAGAATATACCGCCTACGGTGGACACTGGCGTTTGCTTTCTAGAAAATAGTCGTTCACTCTTAAAGGAAAAACTTTTGACAGAATAAGAAATCCGAAAATTGATGGAACTTACTGTTTTCGGATTATTATAAGAACTCAAACTTCACAACGCTCGGTTCTCACCTGAGTGTAACAGGTTTATTTAACCTCAATGTAAAAAATTTTAAGAAATATTTACCGTTAAATATAATATTGGTATAAAAAAAAAATAAGTATCATATAATATAGTAGGTACCTACTATGTACATATAAAATGTTGCTCCGACTTTTCGTTCTCAAATTTTTATACAACCATTGTCAGATCGATATGTTCGAAAGTCTAATTAAACATCGTATATATGATAAAGGTTTGCCCGAATGTATCAATATAAATTAATTTCATATTGTAAAAAATACTACGGAAGTCCTACGACTTTAAATTCATTACTATATTATATAAAAACTATAGTATAGCTACCTATTCTATTAATCAGTAGGGCAAATTTAAATACTTAATACTCTTCACAGGATATGATATAACACATAATTTAGACGACACCGTTATGTATATCGACAGATATTATATACGCGTATTCGGAACGAACGTCCTGGTCGGTCGAGGACGAATGGTAGACAAAAAAACGTTCAGTCGGACATTAAAACAACCGAGAAACTCGAATCCGAAGTCCGTGAAGTCGAAAAAGTCCTACAAAGGTCGCCAAAGCTAATTTAGGAAGTTCGGAACGATAATATGTAGATGTGAGAAAACTTTGGGTGATAACAGAAATCAACGAGTTGGGAATCGCATTTTATCTTCCCAGCGTCGAGATCTCGGAGAAAAGATGAAAACGCTGAAGAACGAAGGGTGTAATCATTTCAAAACGACCGAAAAAGAGTTTAAAAACGGTAACGGTATTAAAATTTAATTAAAAATATATTAGTTATAGCGCCAGCCTGTAATAATAAATTAAAAAAAAAAAACTTAAAAATATTCAATTGATAAATGTTGTTATATCTATTAAATGGACCTGTTACACTATGTATACTCGATTTAATTAGGAGTTAATATAGACAATTATGACTACATTTTTTATAAAATAAACAACTGAATAACGATTTCATATATTAAATATAATACAATTTAAAAATTAATTTTCCAAGACTATAAAATATATTTATATATTTTCATACAATATACATTATAATCTGTTGCAGATTAAAACATATGAACTTACTATAGAATACTGCAGTTAAAATTGTAGATTTTTTTATAATATATAAGGGATAAATTTATAGATGTCATAACCTTGTTATAATTTGGATATTATTTCTCAAAACTGTTTTTTTTTATGGTAAAATAATGCACGTGTGAAGTCCTCTATTTTCTGCATAGCTCTTTTACCATTGCTTAACTATCATAATTTTGGTTTATTGGTTTTGGTCGTCTTCCTTAATAGATAGTTAAAATAAAAAAAACTATACTTACTGAATGAATGTCGACCTATGGTTTTACATTATTTAATTTATTAGTGTTTGGCATTTTAACAACTACATTTTTATCAAAATTTGGTTTAAAAACAGCGTCATTGAAAAAAAATACTGTGGGTGCTCAAAACACAATAAACACATGACATATCACTAAACCTAACCTAACATAACTCCACCCGACTCACAAAATTTCATCATAAATTATGACTTTATTCAATTTAATACTAAATAAATAAAAAATGTTTAATATTAGTTTGAATAATATTAACAACATTTAATAATAATGAACAACCTAATAGATAATATACAAACTTCAATTAAAAGATTTATTTAATGATTTATTAAAGACTGTTTACGTTACCTACAATAGAACTAAATAATGGCCGAAATAAATATTATTAAATTTTTTATGAGACTCTGATATTGAACGTCACGTCACGTCACATCAAGTTTATCAAATGCTATTGAATTATATAATATAATATAATAATATATAATATAATAAATATAAAATATATTATAGGCAAGTTATATAATAATAAGGTATATAGTGTCAACATTTTATAATTCAAGATTCCAAAATTTTCACGTGCTCAAAAATATAGAAGAATAGTTTATAATATAATGTGGCGTAATTAATATGATAATAATATGACACTTATACAATTATTTTTGTACAGTATTTTTAATAAAAATTCCTTCAGTACAAACAGTTTATGTATAATTAATTCCAATATTAAATATATCTTATTCAATTCGAAAATAGATGAAAGATCTTAAAGTATACCTAATAATGAAATATACATTCAAAATATAATATAATGAATAATTTTAAATAATAATGATATATGCTGTATTTGATCTTTTGTATTTTACACTTATTACTCCAGAAAAATGTTTTTTTTTATAGCAAAGTAGAGAATACTTTTTTCAATTGTTGAAACTAGGTTTATTCAAACATTTTGGATTTATATAAAGAGAGCTCATATTTATAAGTAAAAATTCTAACGATTAAGGATGGGCAAATTTAATGAAATAATTGATAAAAATACAGTTAAGTTTATAAAAACTGATTTTTTAAATGATTACAAGTTAAAAGTTAATGAACGAATGACTTTATATTACATTTATATTTACTTTATATGTACTTATAAAAAAATTTATATTAATTATATTATATTATATTATAAAATATGAAAATTTAATATCAAAATACATATAGCATAATAAATATAATATTATTATTAGTAGTAGTACTATATATAGTTTTATAGATAATAAAATATATAAATATTATCCTAACTAAACTTCCAACGAAAAAAATCGTTCAATAAGTTTACAATTATCGTGTTAATTTAATTAGTTAACACTAACATAACTTTTTAACTAAACTTTAATTTTTAACTACTTGATGCCCATCTATGCCAATAATAATAATGATTTATGTAACATTGAAGAGGGACATATATTTATCCGTTTAAAAATGTTTAACAAGGGTACATAGTTAATTTAATATATATACAATATTAAACTCTATAATACTGAAAATATAAATATTCTTGTTAAACAATGATCATATCTAATGATGTGGACAATTATTTGAAATACTAAAAATACTTTTTAAAACTATACGTCCTTAAAATTGTAAACTAGGACTACTAAACTAAATTTAAGACATTTTATGACCAATCAGGAAACTCCATTAGTAATTATATCATATATGGTATATTACTTAAGGTAGGTATTAGATAAATTATTTACATGTATATGTATGATGCATAAGAAAATCTATAGCCTATACAAGTATTATAATACATTGAGCGCACTTACTTCTACTACTAATACTAGCTACATAACCTATAAACAAATATACATTTATGAAAATTGATACAAACTACGTGATATAACACAATATTTATTATATCTCATTTTGAATTAAATTATACACAAATTAACTTATAATCAAATTTTGTATAATTTTCAATTTTTATATCCAATATTCAATATTTGGTGCACTAATATATTTGATAAATTTAAATTTCAAGAACTATTTTAAATAATAATTATTAAACAATTAAAAAGTCTTCATCTGGGGTTTTCCAAACTGCAGTTTTAAAAATATTTACAGCTATGCACAATTATGTTTATACAGTGTTTTTAATAAAAATTCCTTGAGTACAAACAATTTATCTATAATTAATTCCATAATTAAATATATTTTATTCAATTCGAAAATAGATGAAAATTATTAATGAAATATACACCCAAAAAATAATATAATGGCTAGAGAAACTTTTTTATATTGTTGAAACTAGGTTTAATTTTTTTATCGTTATTGGTATATTTTCAATATATATATATATATATATGTTCCTATACAAAATTTATGATTTTATTTAAAATTACAAAATATAATAGTTAGTTTAGCTAAAAATAAAACAATAAAAATTAGGTGTAACACATTATGGTTCACAACTATAGTCTATACTTATTATAGGAAATATAATATGTACAGACGTATAGTGTTTATTTAATATAGGTACCTATAAATAATTTAATATTTTTAACGAAGTAGTGAATACTTTTTTAAATATATTAAAACTAGGTTTATTGGAACATGTTATACATTTATAAAAAAGAGCTCTTAATTAAAAGTAAAAACACTAATGATCAAAAATGGGCAAATTTAATTAAATAATTGATAAAAAAAAATAGTTAAGTTTATAAAAACAGATTTATTAAATGGTTACAAGTAAAAATGTAATGATCTTATGACTTTAATAATTAAAATTAAAACCATTTTTTAATTAACATACCTATCTCAGTTAATTCAAAAGTTAAAGTTAAAATAAATTTTTTTTATCTTTGTTGGTATAATTTCAATTATGATCCTACATAAAAATTATCTTTTTATTTAAAATTACAAAATATAATGATTAGTTTAGCTAAAAATAAAACAATAGAAGGTAGATGTAACCCATTATGGTTCACAACTATAGTCTATACCTATTATAAGAAATATAATATAATATGAACAGACGTATAGTGTTTATTTAATATAGGTACCTACTTATAAAAAAACTAATATGCAAATGCGTATTACATAATAAATATATTATTATTATTAGTAGTATAATATATAGTATTATATATAATTAAAAATATAAATATTATCTTAACTAATACATAAGAATATCTATATATATAAAGTTTATACAAGTATTATAATACATTGAGCACACTTACTACTACTGCTAGCTGCAAAACCTATAAACAAATATATATTTACGAACACTTATACAAACTATGGGATATCACGCAATATTTCTTTTATCTTATTTTGAATTAAATTATAAACAAATTAACTTATAATCGAATTTTATATAATTTTTAATATTTATTTCCAATATTTAATATATGGTGGACTAATATATTTAATAAATTTAAATTTCAAGAACTATTTTAAATAATAATTATTAAACAATTAAAAAAACTTCATCTGGAGTTTTCCAAAATACAGTTTTAAAAATAATTTCAGTCTATGCACAACTCAGTCAACGATGGACAAAAATAGACTTTTTTTCTGTGTATAAAACTCGTCACAGAGAATCGCCTAGAAAATTATATTTATCTATAGTTAGGTATATATATATTTTTATAATATTATTATGATTACTAATTTATGGAGAATTTAAAAGTTAATAATTTAAAAAAAAATGTTTATAATATAATCTTTGATGATGCTTTTTATAACTGTATCAATATTTTTTGCATACCTACTTATATCCATTTTTTTTGCTATGATTGTTTTAACTAGTTTTACTGTTGCATATAAATCACAATATACCTATGTAGGTAAGTATATGATTTTGAAAGTGTTATTGTTTATTAACTAACCGGTTATGATAAAAAATATTGATATTGATGCTAATAGCCATTAGCTTACAGAAAAATGTATCAAATGTAAAAATATCAGATGGTGATCGGGCAAATAACTCCCCCCCCCAATATATATGGCCTTGATCACAAACGTTGTATGTATGTTACATTAAACTTAAATATAAGTCGAAACTATTTTTTTTTCCTATGTACTCCGTGAGAGACAAATCAAAATAAACGACAACAGTATGAATCCCATATGACCACGAAAGTATACATGCAAAAGTCTGCAGGCAACCGACACCGATTTCCGTTAAAATAATAGGAAACATACCGCAAATAAAGTCAAATTGTCGTCATACATACATACATACATACATACATACATACATACATACATAAATACATACATACATACATACATACATACATACATACATACATACATACATACATACATACATACATACATACATACATACATACATACATACATA
>JAIPRL010011329.1:0-13761 GCA_025469235.1 Pemphigus obesinymphae
CATAAAAACTTCTGCTAGGAAGGGAGATAATGGATTTCCCATCGCTGTCCCTGTACACTGCTCATAAAATTTTTCATTGAATTGGAATACATTTTGACTCATGCAGAGTTTTGTTAAATTAATTAATATCCAATTCAATTCTATCTTTTATTATTTCTCTTATTCGGTCTAGGCACCGCTTATAAATATTACTATTTTAAATATTTATTACTTTATATTATCACATTATGTTATACTTATCACAGATTTAAATTGCCGCCATTTAGATATTCAGAATACAAATGAGAAACAAACCTTTTGACTACTGTTGTCCGAGTATTGAATCTATTAGATAATCACTTAAAACCCTGAATATTCAGTATAAATTACCTACAAATAATCACAGAACATTATTTATACATTATATTATTTAGTATTCGAAATAATATTACCTTAAGCCGTAATAATATTTAAATAATATATACCTACTTATACTTTAAAATTATTTTGTTGAGAAAATGAATTTGCGTTTCACTGAATAGATCATAGTTAAATAGATAAATTAAAGTTCATAATATACCATATTTGATGGAGAAAGTCGGATGATGACATTTTCCATCATCACAGCATAATAACTTATAATAACAGACGGGACATTCATATTTATTAATTATTAGTTATTTATTATTACTTACCTATATTAGTATATTAAAATTTACATATACACTCTAAGTAACAATAATACAGACATATAAATATAAAATACTTATACATATTAAAAATTATAAACAATTATAACATTTTCTAGTATTGATGGAATAAAACACTAATATTTTATATTCTATTGTTGACTAATTTTTTTTAGTAGTTTGTATTTGTAGTAAAACTATGTTCAGTAATCCATTTACAAATATCTTGTTCAGAAAATGAATTATTTTCAAATTCTATTATTTTAAACATCGTATATACTACTGACTACTGTATATTAATTTAAATTACGCAGGTGGTAGGTAGGTATTTTATACTGAATATTCAGGGCTTTAAGTTATTATATAGTGATTCAAGTGATTTAAGTGATTCAATACTCGGACAACAGTAGTCAAAAGGTTTGTTTAAATCTATGTCATATGTATTCCGCAGCATTTTGAAATAAGCCAATCAATACTAGATAATGTTATAGTTGTTTATAATTTTCAATATGTGTAAGTATTTTATATATAAATGTCTATATTATATAATTTTAAATATTATTAATAAATTATAAATGTTTTTAGTTTTGTAATATCTATAGGTATAATAACCCGAGTAAAATGTGAAACATTAATTAGGTAGGTATATTATAATATTATATATTTTATACTTTAATAAAGTTAAAAATATTCAAAAATAATAACACTAAATTAATAAATTACATTTACTGAGTGTACTGGCCCCAGTTCCGGGGGTCAATGAAGGCACACTTTTTTTTAACGAGTTGTCAGACCTAATAATTTGATATTAATAATCTGAATTTAGATTCTGAACGAAGCGAAAAATGTATTGGTTTTATGATGATGTGTTTTTATTCTTATGTCTGTACCCAAAAATTTTATAAGAAGTAGTACTCCAATCATTACATGTAGCACTATTTTTTAGTAGCAAATTGCATCTAGTTGGTACTTTAGAGAGGTTATTATTAGATTTTTAATTTTTTCGATATACGCCTATGAAAATGCGTAATCAAAAAATTAGCATAATATTCTGTAAACACGATTGTGGTAAAATTCTTTATAAGTCCAAAAATATCGATGCTAGTGGCGTGAAATGTTCACTACAAATTTATTTACGTAAACGTTTTTCAAAATGTTTACCTATTTTTAGGATAGTCTTAGCAATATGCAAATTTGAGACATTTAATTCATATTAGCGTTAATTTTAGTTTTTAACTCATTATTTTACCTATTATACATTTGCACGGTTAACACCCGTCATAACTACGAGTATAATATTATGACCAAAACACAAAAACATAGGAGGGGAATTCGGTAATAATACGGTCATCGGAGCGATGGACTGCGGAACAATACAGAATAAGTAAACGTATATTTACTGTGTGTTCGTGACCATGGCCGTCTCAAAGGGGAGGTGGTTGAGGAGAGGTATTTCACCCCCACACCCAAAAATAAACATTGGAAAGCAGTTGGCAAAATCAAGTTCAGTTGGAAATATTAAGTTCAGTCGGTAAAATGGGGAAAAAGTTGATTATCACTTTTTTTTTTTTTGTTTATTTTATGTTTTCAAGAGAAGAGTTACCTATTATTTTTTCAACATTTTCACCCCTCGTATCAAAATAAAATCTTTCTTCAGGACGGCCCTATTCGTGACACGTGCACATTTCTATATTATTATAATATAGTAGATTCAAATTTAGTATCATATTAACAGAAAATCGAAATAAAACAACTTAGAAGACCTGTTTAGTGAAATAAAAGATAAACGCTTAAATGTTGGGTATAAAACGTAGGTACCTATAAGAATTGGTTTTATTATTTTGTAATTTTCGTTTTTTGTTAAACGTATTTATATTTATGTTTTTCTATACGATATTAATTTTGGTTTAATGAATACCTTTTAAATTGGTACATAATTATTATTGTATTCTATGCTTTTCAAAAATTAATCATTTTTAATCCCCCTCTCACCCATGAGCCGGCATTGCATATTACCGCTTCTTATCTATAAAACGGACGGAGTACTTATCTATCTACCTAGGAATATAATTATTTATTACTGTAGATATTAATATTATTATTTTATAATAATCACTAACTTATTTCACATTTAAGATCGCTCTAGCGGCATTCCGGGGTAAATGAACTGTAATCGTCACCACTACAGCCGCAGAAGGCTCGTCACTGTATATTATTTACTTATATTTTATTTTGAGTGGCAAAAGTTTGTAATGAATTGTACATGTTTGTTATTATTATTCAATATATGTTATTGCGCATGATTATAGCATAGGTATATTATAGGACATATGTAAATAGGTACATATTATTAATAATACCCTTGCCCATTACCTATTAATAATAACCAAGTCAAATTAGGAAAAAGTAGGGGCACGCTGAATTTTTCCATACACCTTAATAATATCGTTATAAATAACATGTAAAAGGTTCATATTAATATCACTTAGGCTTCAAAAGTTATTCGAGGTCAAAGATTACGAAATTAGGGTTTCCGTAAATATCTACAATAATACGAATGTCTATACTACATTAATATTTCCCTAATATAACTAGTGTGTGGAAGGGTTAAAAAAAAATTAAGGCAATATCTTGATAAATAAATAAAAAGATCCCGCCTCGCCACCCCCTTTACCAAGTTTTAGATTACTTTTCGCTAACAGTAATATATTTTTTTAAATATTATATTTGTCTGCCTCGTATTTTGGCGGTTACCCGTGATTCCGGATTTGTGCGTTTTCTAGAATCAACTTTTATAGTAAACACTTACAACCACACATAGTAGTCTTCACGATTGACTAAAGAAAAATGATTTCTTAATTTTAAACAAATTTGAACAACTTCATGATTTAGACCTAAAAATAGTAAATAAGTGAATTAACCTAATAAACTTTGACTAGGTATCTAAAAATATAAAATATACTATCAACATTAAACAAATTCGTATGCCTAATTTAGTGATTATATTTTATTTTGAAATTCCTAGTGCAAAGTATTCTTTTTTAATTTTGATTATTAATATTGGATATACACTGCATTTTTTTATGTTTATATACATTCATTCTGGTACATAAAAAAATATTAAATTGTATAAAAACACATTATGTAAAAAGTTTGCTGAAAAGCTCAGAAGTTTTTTATTTTTAGTATTTTTTTATACGATGTACATTTTAACATACTTCTAATTATAATGTCAAAAATCGGTTCCCACAATCACCTGGAAAGTAAGTCAATAAATTAAAATCTTTTTACTGAGTTAAAATAATAACATTTGAAGTACCCTAAATTTTGTCAGAAATTTAGGTCTAAATCACCAAAAAAATATGCCGCTTCCAACTGTCTTTTTTTTTTTTGTGAATTGATAAAATTTTTTCCGTATGATGCATAATATTCAACGCGTAAATGTCAACGGCGTGGTTATCGCATGGGGTCCTGGTAGCCGATGGCGCCCAAAGTAACGGCAGACCGTGTGAATTGAGGCCGAGCTCCGCAGTCGAGAGTCAGTACAGTCGACCGCATGGGATCCTAGTTGCCCGTAGGCGCGAATGATGCCAAATTGTATTGTGTGAATTTTATTTTTATACATATATAATATATATTATATTATTATATATATATATATATATATATATTATTATTATAATAAATATATATATATTTTTATAGTTACACCGCTACTACATGATGTCCTGGTGTCTAATGGCGCCCAAAACGACAGCAAACCGCCTGAATCGTCTGGTGGCCGCACTACGCAGTCGGGCCGCATGGGACCCTAGTCAATGTAGAGACATATACTCATATATATATTAATATATAATATATTATTTATTAATCCAATGGTATTTCGATGGCCCACGAACCATTTTGGTGTAATTTCGATGTTCCATAATAAAAATATGTATTTCATAAAAAAAATGTTGACAATTTTAATCAATTATTGTTATTATTATTATTAAACGATTCAATATTTTTTTTTAGAATATATTTTAGTATTTATTTAAATTATAATTAGTATAATAATTTTATTGGACATTAGTAATGTTTTATTTTGACATCCCTTGTTCGGAAGAATTACCAGTAAGAATTAAATTCGATTGTTGTAAGGTAAATTATACCATTTGTATCCATTTGTATGATTATATTTTATAAGAATAATTGGAATGTGCAAAACCTCAAGAAAATACGATTATAAAAAGAACATTAGTTATGAACAGAGAGATGTGATATATTTAAATAAATATATTCTAAATAAAAAAAAAATATAAAATCAATTTTAAATATTAATATTAAAAGGTAGGTATAAGATTTAAGGTATGTCTTCTGACTTCTTATTCTTAATAAATTTCAATATCGAAATTGATATTACAACATGTACATATGTGTAATAGAAAGTGTAAAGGAAACCCTATTCAATTTTAGGAAGATAGGTAAACAATAGATTAAAAATATTAATATATTTACTATTTAAACAGTAATAAAAGAAAATCATCCATAAGCATTATTACACATAGTGTATCACATTCTTTAATTCTTGGATTATTAGACATTGGATGTATAAAGTGCAGCAGATCAGGTATAGTTATGAAATAATAGAACAATTTTAATATATTGAATATTAATATTATGTTGAAATTATTTAAAATTACTGCTTAAAAATATACTGTAAGAAATTTTATTCAGAAGTATTAAAATAAAAGTATTTGCATTTCAAGTACAAACCCATGAAAATTTTTTTCAAACACTTTATTTAAAATGTATTCTATATACTATAAAAGTATTTAATTATATTTAATCAAATACTTACACACAAATAATTCACAAGACTGATGAATGGTAGCATAGATTACATATACTTAATCTATATTAATACGTTTTCAAAAAAAAAAACAGAAAGTCGAGTGAACAAAAATTACAATATACAGTAGGTAATGACCAATGAGTTACTAACAATATTGGTCATAATAATAAATAATAACAATAATAGTCGACAATAATAATATAAATTATAATCCAATATGTAGAAAAGTAAATATAGGTATAGCATATTATAATTAAACTCACAATAATAATATATTTTACTTTTTTATCAGATTTTCCGACACTCAGTATATAAAGTATATTAATTATATAAGTAGGTAACAATGCGGAGAGCCACTCCGACTGTGGGTAACTTACCCGCTTACACCCCCAAGTCAGCAATCTTTTTTACAATCAAGAAAAAATATTCATTTTTCATTTTAATAGACGATTGTAATTCCATCAGAATGCCATAATACATACTTAAATGATAAATTTTAAAACATTAATTGATTCCCCTCATAACTCACAACTTAATTAAGGTATCGTGCAGGGAACATTTTGAACATTATTTCTAGTTAATTTAATATTTATATTTGAAATTAAGAACATTTTTAAATATTTAAATCACTATTGTTATAATATTAAATTATGCTAAATATTAAATTATGTTACAAAATTTAATTAAAAACTTAAAATCCTTATTACAATTCCTATGTAAATTTGAAATTAATATCATAGTAAACATTGTGTCAGTCTGATGGAATTAGAAACAGTAGTTTTTGACATAATTTAAGATACTGTTTAGTTTAATACATTTTTAGAAATTTCAACTTTTATTTTAATATTCCGTTAAAATAGCAACAGAGACTAAAAAGACTAAGAGACAAGTTCCCTCCAAGTATACACCCTATAATGACATTATTTAAAATATTAATTAATATATCGATTAAATTGAATATTTTTGTTTTTTTAATGAACTTAGTTTATTTAAACATCTATAAAATAAAATTTACAAGTAATCTATTGTCTAATACCATATAATTATGCATTCTTTAAATATGACTAAAATACACTGTGTGACCATTATTATAATGTATTTTTTTGTAACTAAAATGCTGAAAATTTTAAATTATAATTTGACTATATTTTTAAGAATTATATCATTATATTAAAATATATTTTAATTGCCCATTCTAATATATATAAATAACGTAAGAATAATCTTGAAATATTTTAATTTATTATAAAATACATAATACCTACATATTTATAAAAAACCATCAACTGATAGAATTACTATAGAATAATATATTTACCATAATAATATATTGATATTAGAGACTAAAAAAAAAAATTGTTTCAATTTATTGATGATCATAGAATTGTGTGATTATATATTGACACAAATAAGGCTTTTAAATAAACATCATATAACCTTATGTTTTAATTTAATTGTATAGCACTTAAAGTGAACAAAGTGAAGAAAGGTATCAGTTATCGTTTTAGGTCTATCAGATTAAAATGCTGTCTACATTAAGTATATATGCTTATGGTCATTCTCTATACTTATTAAAAATAATTAAATTGCTTTACATACATTTTAAATAGATAATATAATACAATATAACATTTTTGAATATTTAAACCACTTTTATTAGAATAAAAATGAAAAAATTTAATATCTTTGGTACAATTCCTCAAGATAGTTGTAAAGGATACAATAAAGTCTTCAAAATTAATATCGGAGTAAATGCTGTGTCAATCTGAGGGAATCAGAAATAGTAGTTTTTGACATAATTTATGGCAGTCATGAGGCCATTTAAGATACTGTTTAATTTAATAAATTTATACAAATTCCAACTTTTATTTTAATATTTCATTATTAGACAAAATTCTCTATAAGTACACACTTTATAATGAAATTATTTAAATTATTAATTAATTATCGATTAACACTATCTTCAGAACTTTGGGTATTTTTTACAGATATATCAATCATACTACTCAATTAATTACATAAAGATTTTTATTTTTTTAACTTTCTTTGCAGACTTAACAGATTCATTCTTACTTATTACTATTGATTTTTCTGATATGTCATCTAAAGTTTTTGCCAGTTTATTATTAGATTCATGAACATTATCATCTACTATTTCGATTTCTTTGTCCCTGTTGGCTATTTTCATCTCTAAAATTTTTCATACTGGTAATGAAGGTGTGAAAAAAATCGTCTCCTATCAATTTTTCCAAAATTTTCAACTTTCTTTACACACTTAACTGAATCATTTTCGTTTATTTCAATTAATTTTTTTAATTTATCATCTAAAGTTTCTACCAATGTAATATTCACTTTATTAACATTGCCAAATATTACTTCACAATCTTTGATCTTTTGGTTATTTTCATTTTTTTTTTTTTTTTTAGTGGACTTAAAGGTTTTAAATAATTATTAGTTGATATAGATATACTAGTCTTTGATGGATTAATCATAATTTTTTCTTTATGATCGTGTGTATGTCGCTTAAGTAATTCAAATCGATTTTTTATAAAGCTACAATCGTTATCTATATAACATTAATAAGAACCGATGTGTCTTGGATCTTTAATAATATGTGAATATACCAAATTTTGTTTACCAAAGGAATTAATATAGATTCAACTACTTTTTGAGGCTCAGAAATTTTCTTTTGAGATTTTGGAGTTCACACAATAACTTACTTCTTTTTTCTTCTTTTGAGGTATTGCTAAGGACATTAATATTTTCCCTTAACTTAATGTCATTACTTTGATTTGTTTCGAATTGCTTGAAAATGTTCATGTCTCCATCTAAACTAGTTTCAATGCTCATATGCTTAATCATATATTATAAAAACCACGATATTAAGTTATTATTTCTATTAATCCGTGTTATTAATTGAGATATTAAGTTAGATAATTTTATCGGAAGACCAGTACAATTTTGAATGGACAACGCCTAGAATCGATTATATTTGAATAATCAAATCTTGAAAATGCATTTGTTTGAACCTCTTTTCATTTGAAACTTCATCTCTTGATTCGACTTTTTAGGGAAACGATAAAAGTTTGAATAATCAATTTTTAGAATGGATCATATATAAAAATGCATTAGTTTGAATTTATTATTGTTTGAATTCACAATTGTTTGAATTTACTTTTGTTTGAATCTACATTCGCTTGAGACTTCTTTTAATAATTTGAATATTTACGGAAACAACAAAAATTTGAATAATGAGTTCAATATAATGTTACTGATTAAATATCGACATTAAGCCGAGTACTGTCTACATTCTCACGATTCTCCTAGTAGTTTCTAGTGTTCATAAAAGATTAACGTGGCTTTGAACGGTTTCGTCAAAAATTTTACAATGAAGCCTAGTGAAGTTGTGGCCTCGACTCGTGTTCTTTGACTCGAGACCAAAAAACCAACTTAGAGTGGACAGGGACGAGTCTAGGGCTAAAATAGAGGGGGTGGATGTTTCTGAATTGCTGACTGAAGAAGAAATTACCTTACCTAAGAAAAAGGTCATGACAGTGTTGAACATTATTTAGATAATTGTTTACTTATCTTTTATTATCTAATCTAGATAAATAATTAATAAAAATAATATGATAAATTATCTAAAGAATCATCTTTGATAATTTATCTGGATAATTTTCTTCATCGAAGAAAAATAATTCATTTAACATTAAATTTCTGTCTACTTGGATTCTACAATTATTAAAAATATTGTTTTAATATATTATTGACTGTAAACCTAAATTGATTTAGACCTAAATGCCTGACAAAATTAAGACGATTTAGAATTATCCTTTTATAAATTTGAAAATATTCAACAGAAAGTATTCAACACAATTTCATAGTAGAGCGGTTATTTCATCACCTATTCAAAATAAAATCGTTTCAAACTTTGTCGATTTAAGAAATGTTTTTTCAAACACGCGTCGTTTATTGACGATGTCCGTTCAATACAATGCCATTTATATAGTATGACGATTATTTCAAAACCTATTCAAACTAAAGTCGTTTCAAACTTTGTCGATTCAAGAAATGTTTTTTCAAACACGCGTCGTTTATTGACGATGTCCATTCAATACAATGCCATTTATATAGTATGACGATTATTTCAAAGCCTATTCAAACTAAAGTCGTTTCAAACTTTGTTGATTCATGAACATGTTAGTTCAAATGATAATCGTTTAAAACAAACGAAGTTTCAACATTATATTTAATCAATTCAATGTTTTTCAAACTATTGCTATGCATCCATTTTCACACATAGAATAAAACTTTTATAATACGAAAGTTGGAAAGTGACCTACGATCTATAATAGGCGGCTGGTGTCAGTTAGTTTAGAAATTATAACCAAGTTAAATATATATAACATAATAATATCTATTACCAAAATTAATTAAATTATATAAACGATAATATCTTATACATATTTAATATAACACTGTTTTTTTTTTTTAATATTACATACGCCATATAGGTTCCTAGTATTAACACCTAGTATTAGTACCTATATTATAATAGCTATTACACCAAGAGGTTTCATGCATTCATCATGATAAGGTAATTGATAGGTAATAAATAGGTAATTCGGAACTCATACTTCAGACTTGTAAATTGTTACCGGGATAATCATATCATAGGACCCTGATAGTGATATTCGAAAAATGGGTAAGGTTATTCAATAGAGTAATAAATATGTAAATT
The DNA here is from genome assembly GCA_025469235.1 of Pemphigus obesinymphae. Lineage (NCBI taxonomy): Eukaryota > Metazoa > Arthropoda > Insecta > Hemiptera > Aphididae > Pemphigus > Pemphigus obesinymphae. Next base: position 10,247 of record JAIPRL010011329.1, read on the forward strand.
AACTTGGAAAAAAGTAATATATAAACCCATTTTACGAATATGAGTATCAGGGTTCTATAATATAGATGTTATTTTAATATTCATATTATAATCACCATACACCATAAAACGCCGAGAAAGGTTATGACCAGTGATGTAAAAAATACAATATTTTAAATATTTACTAATAAGTATTTAAATACAAATACATATTAATATAAAAAAAAAATTATTTTCTCTAATAATAATGGTAAAAAAAGTAGTTTATTACTGGTTGTTTTCTTAATTAGTTACATGACAACTTATAAAAAATGCAATAACTACCTTACTACTGTCCAAGAGTTATACTTTTGAATATTACTTATTACTTGGTTTTAAATCCAAGAATAATAATCAGAATTCAAAGAGAATGAAAATAAATATTTTACAAAACAATAAATGTATTGAAATTATTATCATTGACTACTAACTAACCATAAACCACAGATATAAAAACAATAATATCTGAATAAATAATATTCGTGCCATAAAAACATGTAATTATATCCATGATTATTGAAAATTATTTATTTATTATACCGTTGATTGTTATGTGAATACCCATTATATTATAAAAAATTTATAAATTATGTAATAAAAATAACGAATTATTATTATTTTGTTATAATATTTTAATATTATATTAAATCCAAACTTTAAAACAATTTTTCTTTTTTTTCCTATTACCTTATAATATCTATATATGCATATTTGCGACTTGCATACCCACTGTTAGGACATATAGATAAATTATTTATTTATCTTTTATCTTATCTAGATAAATAATGGTAAGTTATCCAAATAATTATCTTAGATAAAAATTTTACCTATCTAATTAAATTGATCTAAATAATTTTTATAGATAAATTTTCAAGTTATATGTAAAAATACTGTTTTTTTTTTTGTTGAAAATATACACTTTTATTTAAAAAATTATGCATTTATATGCGAAAAAAAATGTTGTCTAATGTATAGGTGTACTTGTGTCTTTAATATTAATTATATTTTTATTTGTCACCGATAATGTGACTGCAACAACTGTTGTCAGTGGTGCAAACTAGTTTTACATGCAAATCGTATAAAATGTACCTATATGGCTACATTGTATATTTTCAATAATTGAAATATCAAAATTATATAAACTATTGTTTAGGCTTTTAATTGTATGGGTATATTTAAATTGCTAAATCGAAATAATGAAAAGTTGTAAACATTTTTTTATATTAAGTAGTATAAAATATTAAGTTGCATTTTATTTTTATTATTTTTATTTTAATATAAATAAATTGTTAATGTTCATTAATATATTACCCGGCTTCATCCGTGAGGGGATTTGAACGAAAATTTAATTATATATAATATAATTAATTTAATTTAATTTATGATATTTAAAAATGTTTCTATAAATATATTATTATACGCTTATATGTAAAACTAGATAGAGCTCTGAATAAAGTAATGTACTAAAAATTATTTAAGTCAAATATTCTTGATATACCACATTCAGAGTTTTATTTTGTGGTGCATAAACGTATAAATAGTCAGGCCTTATAACTTTTGAAAATACTAATTACAATTGTCCATGTGAGAAACAGTTATTATCCAAATCTACTGCACAAACTTGTGACCTTGTGCTTCATTTATTTTCATTGCATAACAAACGTTTATTGGAAACTGTACTTTTTTAAATTGAACTGGAAAATCATGTGGTATAATGGTATTATTGGTAAAAAAAATTTTTCCCTTAGCATATCCTTTCAAAATTTCAGCTTCAATTACGCTTTTTGTAAGAGAATTGACGCAGAACCTAGTCCTATTATATTAAATTTTCTTTTAACAACACAACAAACATTACAGGTATATTTCAAACGAAAAACGCCTCAACGACAAACCATAACATATAAATACAATATATCTTCCACCTCCCCACGGCAATCAAAAAATAAAAAATGGGTGACGTGGGGATACTCAGAGAAGAAATTTAAATAATTTTGTTCAATAGTTTCTTCAGAAACTTAGTGATAAAAAAAGGTCTGTCATTTTATATAAATAAGGATTATATACCTTTTAGATTAATAATTTTGATAAGACATCATAAAAATATTTTAAAAAACGTTTTAAATTAAAATATTTTTTATTTAACTAAAAATGAGTTTATCTTTTATTTTTAACCAGATAAATTTTTATTTATATAATCCCAACACTGTGTATTTGACAAAATACTTTATCGGTGTTTTATAGCAAATGTTGATAACAAGTATATCTACATAATATTTTTAGATTATGAATCTACATTACAATGTAACTAGTTATATAACTATACTAATACTATAATGATACTATATATGTGAAACAAGATGACAAGTTAGAATAATAGAGTGCTATAGTTTTGATATTTTAAAATTGTACCAGGGAACATTTATATACGATAATCCATTCTGTGCTTTATCAACGAACCTACGAATGTTGTTTTACTATTAAATGGGCACTTTAAAATGACTATTCAAATTAGTTATTAAAAATATCAGTCAATATATATTGGTCAGAAGTTCTTCGGCAATCGAAAATTACACGGAAATTTGATATAATGAATTTGAAAATAATGCTATACCATTTTTATCAATAAAACTATACTTAGCAAATGTTGATTTATCTTATATTATTTTCCGATTTCTTAACAATATTTCTTAATGCTTAAGGGGACTGCAGCCGACCGTGTTCTAAGGAGTAATGATTAGGCATTTTATGTTCCATCCACATTTTGATCGTGTTAATATGCGAGTGTGTATTTGAATGTTAGTTGTGTGAGCTGACTCCAAGAATGCCAATAATGTTATGAAAATAATAATAATTATTTATAGTCACTGCGTTGTGCGTACAATCTGTTTTTGTACCTATACTACTACGCGTGTGCGGGTGTTGTGACCAATTTTATTTTATTTATTATTCATGATCAATTTTACAATCCAGGGATTTTAGAAATGTTTGGTGTATAAAAGATGAGGATAGGAGGGTGTTAACAGAGGAAAAGGAAGTGATGAAGCGATGGAAATACTATTTTGAGGGATAATTAAATGAAGAATTTTCGAGAGAGGCAATTGATCAGGTAGAGTGGAATTTGGGTATGGTAGATTTAATAAAGGAAGAGGAAGTGTGGAGTGCTGTGAGAAAAATGAAAAATAAGAAAGCGGTGGGACCGGATGGAGTACCAGTAGATGTATGGAAAGTATTAGGAAGTTTAGGTATACAATGACTGACAAAGTTCTTTACTAAAATACTAGTAGAAGGAAAAATTCCAGAAGCGTGGAGGAAGAGTTGTGTAGTACTAATATTTAAGGGTAAAGGAGATGTACAGGATTGTGGAAATTACAGAGGGATAAAACTTATGAGCCACAGTATGAAGATTTGGGAAATGATAATAGATAAAAGGGTAAGAGGTGAGACAACTGTTACTAGAAATCAGTTTGGGTTTATGCCTGGGAGGTCAACAATGGAGC
>JAIPRL010011330.1:0-13761 GCA_025469235.1 Pemphigus obesinymphae
AACATTTTTTTCAACTAAAAATCTATACAATTTTAGTATTTTTCTGATTAGAATTATATCTTACAATTTGTCTTCGAAATACAAAAATATACTAATTTTTTGCAAAATTTCTGGTTGTTACAAAATATGGGCAACCCAGGGTCAAGACATCTAAAAACAATGTAAAACTGTAATATAAAAACTGATAAAAAAAAATATATATATACATAACACAAAAAACTGCACACGGGCGAAGTCGGGTTATTCAGCTAGTATATATATATTTTCAAAGCTTCATGTTCAAAAACAAATGCAAATTAAAAGAATCAACTTAAGTAATTAAAAAAAAAAGACATGGTTTTCAAATGTACAGTAATTATATAAAAAGCATATAATGTTTAGAGAATTTTCTCATTAAATTATGGATGAATTACATATAAAAATATGTATTTTAATATTATTTATAAAGAAACGAAAACATACCTAGGTACTTATTTCTATAACATTTTAATAATTATTATTTATATTTTAACTATAAAAAGCATGTAATCGGCTTTTGAACTTAAAGCTCAATGTCTGACCTTTTTTTTTTGATAGGCCTATATATAAGTATTATGTTATATACGTTTGAATTCGAAATGCCTTTACTGAAAGTTTGAATATTGACGTTTTATGTTTACCTATTCTATTTGTAAAAAGTAATAAAGGGTAAAAGGTAAAAGTAGGTACCTACAAAGTTAAATTCAATCATACATATACCTATACAATTACTGAATTTACTCGAATAGTGTATATTTACTATTTGTAGAGTAATAAAAATCAAATAAACATGTTAGTAATTTATTCGTAATTGAAATATATTGTATTAGTATAACCAACTCGTTTAGTTTTAGATATTTATATCGCAAAATAATATTTCGGAAATGTATTTTTTAATACTATTTTGTGGAGTTATGTTTTATTATAGTACAATGGTTTGTGTTATTGCCAAGAAAAATAAAATGTAAAAACAACAATACTTATGAGTACACTGACTTTGGTATAAATGCGATAGTATGGTAAAACTAAATTGTATTTAGGATTCGATGAATTATATCATATGCATGCATACTCGTTAAAAAGTATTCACATTTTATTTGCTTCATAATTGTATTCAAAACACTTTTTAAATACATCTAAAAAGTATTTTGAGAAAACCTAAAATCTCTCTGAATATAATTTATACAATTAATTTTTCAATGAGATCAAATCTTAAACATTTATCTATATCATGGACCTATTACCTAAATAGACTGCGCTTCGAGTCAAAACCCATTAGACAACATTTGATAAGCAAACTAGAATATTATGAAAGCAAAGTTAATTTTTCACTCGTTTGCTCTATAATATCTTTGATATTAGTTGTGGAGTCTGGTAACAGTACTTGTTATCATATTTTTGTATAAAATATTATGATAACATTTAGAATATTCATGGATCAAATGGTAATATGGAAGTTTTTTTTCATGACACCTTTTTTTGCTTGCTGTTTTGTATCTGAGTTTTGTAATTGGCAAGGGACGAGTAAGGTGCAGTACATTTAGTTAATATGTCTATGATCTATATAATATATTTATTTCTATAATATTATACAGATTTTAGACAAATTTATTGAATACTTACAATTTACATACTTAAAGTGTTGGGGAGTAATGTAACGAAAATATCAAATTACAATAACAGAATTGTTTTCGATGTAATGCGATGGCAATTTCATTATATTTTTTATGTGTAATTGATTTGCAATTTATAATTACTTTTTAATAGACATTTTTTAGAATAAGGGCCGTTACATATTTATTTATTAAAATTTAGTAAAAAATGTTTTAAAATGCATTGTCTGTGCTATCTTATTTCTCTTAAATCTAAAATCGTAATTGTTAATAAATTGTACCTATAGATTTTTGGCTGTTAATCGCTAATTGGTTGACTATTGCTACGAATTAAAATATTACCTATTTTTATATTGTAATTCTCAAATTATACAGGTTCAGTGAGAATTCAGAAAATATAATGTCAATTATTATAACGGACTATACTTTTAAAATCCAAAAATAATCTATATTCAAAGAAAATATTTTAAATATCAGGACAGTAATTTTTATTTACTAATTTAAAATGTAATTACTAACGTAGGTAATTTTATTACTCGAAAATAAATTTTTCTAATACTACGCATAATCATAATTACACTTTGGCTTAGTTATTATATAGTTATCATTTCATTATGGTTTCAAGCCGATTCAAATATTACAATGTATTAGACACATATTATTTACATATGCAGCTTATCAATTATCATCAATATATTATCAACAATTTTATTTATATTTTAGATAAGTACTCATAAATACAAATCCGATATTTTTTGAAAATTTCATAATATTACATTTGTTCAGTATTTAAGAATTTTAATAATTCGAAATACTCGAAAAATATATATATAAAAAAAAATGTATTTGGAATATTATTCTATCCAAATAAAGTATTTGTATTAAAAGCATTAAAAGTATCTGAATACTAATATTATACTCGAATTTTCTAAAGGACTGGTAACATTTGAGAACATTATTTTAAAAATAAAGTGAACGTTATGGAAGCATTTTTGGACATTACGGTCATTTTAATTCACTGTATATCTACAGTAATAATAGTTGAAATTAGATTTTTGCTTGTAATTTGTCATTCTCGAGGAGACAGAATATACGGTTCATGTCTATAGGTATACGTAAATATGTCTGTGGTAGCTATTTAGTGGGGTTATAAAAATAAATATTATACATTTGTAACAATAGACACGACCGAAAAGAAAAAAAAATGTTATACATATAGGGTTGACAATATTTCAAAAGCTAATACACCGTAGGGTACGTTTTCTACGCAAATTTATATACATTTTGTCCACCCTTTTGTGTTTGGCATTTTGCGCGGGGTACGTTATAATACAGTTAGTTGCATGGAAAAGCATTAAAATGGAAGTCGAGTTTGTGCGAGTCGGTACGTGTACATATAACACGAGTATATTATTATATGTATGCTTAAATCGAAATTTTAAAAAGACTAATCTGTGTGCCATTGACAAAGTGTTGTAGCAGTGGTATCTGATAATAAATAACGAAAAAAAAAACCAGAATTAAAATATATATATATTTATATACGTATATATATATATATATATATATATATTATAGGGCGTGTCTGGTTTTAACGATAAACGTTTTGAATTTTGGAATTCATGTTATTGTCGAGTGTATATTATGGAATCGAAAACCTATTTTGGGTTTTGTCGAAATCGGATTTTTATACGAGTGCTTCCGTCTATAGCAATTTAACTCAGTATTTAAATTACATCTAATGTTAATATATATAATTTTATAGATTATCCTTATCCCCTCTTTAAAATTAGGTTCAGGATTCCTTTTTGTTGTATCTTGTTAGCCGATTCAAATCAGTGGCATCATTTCAATTTTTTTTTTCAATACGCATATTTTTATGCATTCTCCACAAACCTGCCTGGAATTTTTAATACAAAAAAATAAATAAAATAAAATAACTCAGTTATTTTCTAATATGATAGTACACATTGGCGTAGATATGACTTATCATGTTTTATAGATGGTAAAACTTCACGATTTTTTGAATTTGTAAGTAGACCAGTGAAAGGCACAAGCCTGCAGTAGCTACTATCTATTACACGGGCCAACTAAATTTAAAAAGCTGGCCAAATTACTATAATATTTAATTTTAAATAAGCAAATGCATACCTTGCGCGGTCCAAATAATGCCACTGATTCAAATGTCTATTTTTTATACCCTAAAAATTTCCATTTTGATCGATTGAAGAGTATTTAATTGTAAATAATCATTCAACCTATCAGAATCATTAATATGGTGATGTATTGAGATCGCGATAAATCTTGTGGAAAAAAAATTGATTTTGTGATAAATTTAAAATTTAGCTAGATAGTTATACTGGAAGATCCTATAAAATATAAAGGTATAATTTCGATAAAATACGCAATATATTTTTAATTCCATACGAAAAAATAATTTTGTTGTTAAAACCTTGTACACTCTGTATATACAAAATGATAATATATAATATATATTATATATATATACAACTATGTATATTCAACCCATTTTTAACCCTTAATTTTGCATATGTATTATATATTTATATACATTTTTTGGAATATTCGAGTAGTTTAGGTACTCAAATATACTTAAATAGTATAATATGTTTTCTCATATTTTGATTTATTTTGTTACTTAAATATAGTATCCCGTGGTGATAAAACCTTTATTTTTTATATAAAAATGGGAACCACCTCTTTTTTTTTTTTTTTTTGTTTGTGAATTTGTATTAGACGATATCCCCAAAAATGTAGTTTTATCGAAACCAATATTACAGAATCATGGACAGAGAAAGAAGTGGGTTCGGAGATGGGGTTGAGTTGTCTTAAATTTACAATTAGCTCTACTATACACATAAGCGCGAATAGCTACCATTTACATTAGTATACTGAAAATAATGTTATATATTTATAACGCATATTTTTTTAATAATAGTAACATAATCAAATTATTTCATTTGTAGTTGATTATAATCAAATATATGATTCTATTTATATTTAACTATAAATCAATATTTTTATATTACCAAATTGTTTTGTACTTTGTATTTTTTTTATTTTTTTATTGGACTTCGTCATAGGACCGGTCATAGTGGTGTATTTAGGGGAGGGGCTATTGCCCCGGGCATCACATTTTTGGGGGCAGCAGATTTTAAAGAGGTTTTGAATAATATTACTACACATTGTTACATTGTTATTGGAAAAAGAACAGTATTAAATTTGGGTTGAAACTAGTTGATGACTTTTTTTTTTTGCTCATTTACATTTCAAAGATTTGTAACGAAATTATAAATATGCCACTGACCGGTCATATAATATGTGACCGATGTTCAGTATGTTAATATCACATCAACTTCATAATTACAACCCAACGACTATAAAAGTATTGAGGGGAGGAATTACCACTTTTTAGATGTTAGTCTTCCGTTCTAATGTTAAAGAATATGTCATGTTTTTTGGTATGTCTTTTTTCTAAAACGGGGTCTTGTATAGGCAATTCGTAGGTATTACTGCTTACAAGCGTCCAATGCGTATGCTATAATATAATTATACTAATACTCATTTAATAATTTATTTTTCAAAAAAACTCCTTATAAACATGTTATTCCAGAAAATAGAATATAAATATTATAATAATTATTTTACTTTTATTATTTGAAAGGGAATCGTCCTATTTGTGCTGTGAATTGTTATTTAGATGATTTTTATGAAACTTTTTTAAAATTTAAGCCAACTTTTTAATGGATTGTTTTAAAATTATTTTAATTTATAAATTAAGTAATCTTTACAATTATCTTATACTTAATTCATAAATATGTATATATGCATAGATACATACATATGTAGAAGGTACTGACTAAATATCAATGATTAATATCTATTATAATTATTACAAGTATATATACGGTGTACATCCTTTATTATAGATTTTAAATTCATACATATTTACTTATTTACAATTCTAGGAGTACATTATTCTTAAGTTATATAAATTATGATAAGTAATAACTAAAACACTATATAATCGTTCGGTGTATTACATTTTCAGAAAAATCACCTGAATAACAAAATGGTATATACTAACATCAAAAACAAGTGGTTTCCAATCGAAAAAAGTCTGTATAGCTATAAAAAAAACTCTTTAAGTGACATAAAAATAAAATTATTGCAAAAAATAGTTTTGAGGAAGAGAATATGTTTAGCGAATGATATTCTGTATATTATATGTTTCTACTAATTTTCCCTTAAAAAGACGTTGTTCGCATGGTTTTTAAGGGATTCTGTGTAGGAAATTAAAAAAAATTTTTAGAAAAATTAAAACCCAACAATTTAAAAATAATTAAATATATTTTTTAAATAATTTAAAAATAGTCTTGTATTAATATAATAACGATATTTGTTAAAAAAAAAAAAACATGTTCAAGAATTTTTCATTTTTATCAAGTTGATAATATTGTAAAAAGACAAAATAAAAATAAATTATAGAAAAAAAGGTTATCTAATATCCTACAAAGACTTTTGATATGTGCATTTTTACAAGTTTTATGAGTTGTTAAAAGATGAATTTCATTTTTATTTTTTTTAAATAACTATAAATCTTGAAAAAATGAATATAACAAAAAAGGCACTTTTTTTTGCCAATTTGTTTTTTATTCCGCATTTTTCACATGTTTGTAAGTTGATAAAATTATGAAATCTAATGCAAGTTTTAATTAAAAATGTGAAGATAATATGACAAATTTATTACGACACATGTTTTAGAGATATTATTATTTTGCGTTTGCCTTTTCACACAGATACGGTACGTTCATTATTGTTGGGTAGGTTTTTTAATTTTAATATTTTATACTCAATGAATGTTTTGTTGCACCATCGTGTAGTAGTTGGCCAACTTTTTACTATGATTTTTAGTTTTTACAGACTTTATGAACTTTACGGATATTATGAAAATCCGTATTTTATAGTAAATATTTTTGCTATTGCTGGATATAATGGAAGTAGCGAGACGTAGAGGAACCTGCTCTTTCTGGAGGGTTCTAAATCGAAAACACGTGTTTATTATTAATATGTTTTATGTAGATTATAACGTAAGCAAAAAATATATATTTTTTATTTTTTTTTGGGAAAAACGAAAAAAATTGAGACATTTTTATTAAGTAGAGTGTTGAATGCCTATAAAATAAATATAATATAAATTTACATAAGGAATTGAAAAATGCTATTAGCTGGGCCCGATAACTGAGAAAAAAATCCATTCACATTTAAATTGATTAATGGAATAAGCGTGTAAAAATATTTGTATAAAATTGTGTTTTTCTATATGAATTTGAAATTTTCAACATGAAAGTTTTTTCTGTAGATAATACGACAAAATGTTGGTTTTTAAAAATTTGATTTGTAATAATAATTTTTAGTATCATTATCTAATATTTCAATAGAATATTAAATGTTTCTAACTTTACCTGTCGTTTCAATTTCACGTGTGAAAGAATTATAATTCAACTAAAGCCAATTAAATGTTTCATGATATTGTCAACAAATATTCAAAAAAGATTATTTGTCCACTTCGTACAATATATATAATATTTATCGATAACAATATTGTTAAAAGTTTAGTTTATGCAATGATAAAATGTTCTTTTAGAAAAAATACGTGTTTATATTTATCATTTTATTAAAAAACAGTTTTCGTCAAGATTAAAATGTGTTAATATAGTTAGGTATATATATTATGTATTATCTTTCGTTATCAAACTGAGTGCCCGGTGATAGAGATATACTGAACTGTTATTTGTTTATATGTTTATAAGGTATCATAATTAGAAAGTGACTTGCGATATATGACTAGTGATTAATAAATTACAATATTATAGTGTAGGGAAGTAACTTAATGCAAACGACAGATTACCGTAATGGAATAATTGCTTTTGAAGCAACGCAATTGTAATTTAATTACGTATTTTTAAGAGTAACATATTCGTTATTGAACTAATTTTCATTAGTAATTTTTCAGAATAACGCGTTACCTATTTATTTATTAGGCATAGCAAATTAAATTCCAATTGATTATTTTTGTTTTTATGTGATATTTCGTTTTTCGTAAATCTAAAATCGTAATTGTTAATAAATTGCACAGATTGGATGTTAAACGCCGATTATGGTCAGCTACTGCAGGGAATAATTAAGGTAGTCCCTATCTATTTTTAGAAATTACGTGAAAAAAGTAATGTCAATATATTAATAAGGGCAATTATACATTTATAATGCACTACATTTAAAATTCAAAAGTGATAATATAACTTTAAATAAAACATTTTACGTAATGTGACAGCAATTTAATTACTTATTTCGAATGTAACTATCACAAAAATAAAAGCGATTTCCCCTACACCGCGATGTCAAATGTTTGTTCGATCATTTTTTCGGTGTACAATTTTTGTCTGACATTAGTAAATTCATTTGTGGTTAGATTTAAAGTTTTTTCTTAATTTTCCTAATGATTTTTTTTATTTTGAAGAATGTTTTTTTGTAATTTTTCGAAAATACTAGTAATTTTTAGAAATTCGTTAATTTTTAAATTGTTATCGTTTATAGAATCTTCTGAAATTGTTGAATTTGTATTTTGCTTTATATATTACATATATATATAAGGCGTTCTGTGGCAAAGTCAATAATCTGCAAGCGCAATGATTTCTTATAAATTACGAAAAATGTATTTATTGTTATTTCTGGTATTTTTTGTAGATATTTTTATTCTTATTGATTGATACCACTATTCGATGGTATTTTTCGTAAACACCACACTTATAAATTATCAAAAAAATTCAATAATAAAGGAGGGAAAATGGAGATTGCTTATTTTTTCATGGAAACGTAGAAAGATTGTTAAGGTTTGTTATGGAAAAGTAATGTTGAAAAAAAGTAGGGTATAAACCAACAATAACACCGTAAAACTGATCAAATTTATTAAAAAAAAAAAACAGAAATGTAAAAAAGTCTTAAATTTAAAAGACTAACGTTTACTTATTTGGAATGAATATTGCTGTGTTTTTCGCGGAAAACGTTCGTTTGTATATCTGGAATGGAGATTGCTGTATTGGCTACGGACAGTAGTATAAAAACATTTTATCTTCGCTTTATATTTGTTATTAATATATTTATACTAATTAAAATGAATTGTAGCTCATAAATTAAGTAAATTATCCAAATTTATCTGTTATTAAACCTATAAGTACCCTATGTAAAAAAAAATGTTTTGGACAAAAAAAAAAATCAAAAACTTGATTTTTAATGGATTTTGTGCATCACTATTTTTATTGTGAAAATAATATTTTGACAGGTTTTTGGCTATAACAAAAAGTAAGTTTGATAAATAAATTCTGTCTACACCATTATTTTAATCGTTTTTTGAAGTACATTTTTTATACGAACAAATTATTTTTTAAATTAAAATTTTTGAAATGTTTAGCCTATAAATTTAAAAGCATAGGTAACCGAAAACCATTTCTAAGTGAACGAAGAAAAACAAAAAAATGTACAAAAAAACGCACTTTGAACATTAAAATATCAAAAATGTCGCGTGGGGAGTAAAGTCCGGAATTTCTTCCGGAATTCGTATAATCTATTTCACTTCTGTCCATTGAAATTATTGTTATTTGAAATTACACGTCATAAAACTTGGTACACTACAAATTTGTAATTTAAACGGCACATTTCGATTTGCATGATACACATTTTGTGTCAATGTACACACTATTCTAAGCCCTGATACGGACCCAACAATCTTCTACTGGCAATATTACAAAAACTCGACGATCCGCCGTTTCCACGGTGGTGTACTGCACATCGTTCACCCGCGATCGACCATTGTGGAGTTATAACAGTTCGTAATTAGATGAATCATTTTGAACGACCTCGTATACAAAGTATGTCAAAAAAGGAACGAGTTTTTTTTTTTGTTTCCAAGGCATAACTTCTTTGTTCGCTTAAAACGATTATACTAGGTTACAGAGTACGATATCCTCGACAGTAGAATCCATTCTCGCTCGGGACAGACCATTTTGTAAAAAGAGTTTCGCCGTTTACGAGATGACTTGTATAGATGGAAAATCGGTCGGTAAAATCGCGCTTATCGCATTCTTTGATTTTAAAGATAGTGTACCAGCACACTGCACCGCCCGTACACGACCGTAATCCGCTGCCCGTTATATACGTCAGTCGTCAATAAGCATCGGCGGGGTGACGACAAATCGCGTCTGACAATAATGGCGCGAGATTGAGTTTTGCATCGTGACGACGCGTGCCCTCGTTGTGCCAGACTCACGAGTTAGTTTTATAATACGACATTACAACGACGGTCCACCGTACGAGGGTTTGCGCATATAATAGTTATTTCGAGAACAGGAATAATGAAGTTCGTAATGTTTTCGTCTAAATAAAAAATAAAAAAAATCCGCTTTATATTATAAGAACCGTAGTGTCTGGTAGTCCTTTTTCGGACGCCCTTTTTTCGTACACTGTAAATTTTAACGCCGATATAACGTACGCATTATTATTTGTACGTATTACAATACAGTGGGCCGAGACGACGAAATAAATTACGCGATACGCGCGGGTCACTCGGTCGGAATGGGCGAGTGTTCGTCGAGTGCGCCGCCGCCGCCGTTCCGGTACACACCGGCCGCTCCTCGTCGGAAATCTTCGGTCCTTATATTACATTACGGGGGGGGGGGGGGAGAAACGCGCGTGCAACAGCGGCGGCGGCAGTGGTGGTAACCTAACCCCGGCGGCGGGGACGGCGCGAAAGCGCAGCGGGATAGGGGAGGCGACGGACGGAGGGCGAGCAAAATACTGTTTAAAACTTTGTCCTCCCCTCGTCGTCACCGCACCGCTCCCGCCTACCGTATAACAATGTAATAATATAATGCAGTTATGTTGTTGCCACTGACAATCTTCTAGCAGACACCGCCGAATGGTTGAGGAAAAGTTTTTTGGCGCGAAGTTTGTTCGGGACTTGTTTTCCGAAACTTTTTTTTTTTTTTTTTGTTATTTCCTTCTCTCCATCTTTCTCTCTCTCTCTCTCTGTCTTTCTCGTTCACGACTTTCTCACCCATACCCTCTAAAAACTTTTACCGGTAGTTAATATCTACGTCGTCTCGTCGAGAAAAGTAGGGCGTGTGCCGGGGGGAGGGTACGGGGTGAAAAGTTAACTTTGAAATTACTTTTGATGACGCAGATTATATTGGATCAGCCATTTAATCCAGCGAATAAATATTTCCGTTACTCTTCGCGTGTATAATAATAATAATAATAATAATATAGTCTGCAGCAGGCGATCGTCCGTTCCTCATATACAACGAATTATTATTACACAATATTCTTTCGCCGTTACGTTGTTCGATTTGAGTTTTTTTTTTTTCATTTTAAATATATTATATACACACATATACAGAGTGAGTCATCGAGTATGTTCCCACTGTTAAGAGCCTTCGCCCCCTCCCTGACTTCTATCCCAAAAACACGTGTACGCAGAACGACAATAATTCGTTTCACAGTGGTTTTAGAATAAGAACACCTATTATAGAAAAATCGAATATTGACAACATTTTAGAGGGAATGTCGTATCCTTTTTTTTTTTTTTTTTATCAAATAAAGCCTATAAAAAAAGTTACAGCCGTTTAAAAAACTAAAAAAAAAAAAAACGATTTTTGAATGTTACATTGTATGCTAAATATTAAATTTATTGAAAAAAACGATACCTAATTCCCTCCATAATATTTTCAACTTTCGATATTATAATAGAGGTGTTCTTTTTGCTCTCTTAAGCCACTAAAAAACGTTTAATCGTAATTTTTCGTAGGCTTATTTTTTTTTTTTTAACAAAAATCACAATTACACATCAATAAAAAATGATATTGACACAAGACTATTTTAAAATATATTTAAATATCTTCAAATTTTTATGAAATTTATTGAAAAATTAAAATCTTACTATTACAAAATATTTAGATTTATTTTAAAAAAAGCTCTGTGTCAGTACTTTTTTTTATTGTTATGCAATCACATGCCAATCAAATAATTCATTTTATTTTCTATAATGTACATGCTCGCGATTTTCCATAATTGTGGCTTTCCCAATAAGTTTAGACCAACAATGAATCTGAGCAAAATTAAAAACGAAAGTTGAACTGTGTTTTCGCTGGATAGAATTAAAAATAAATGAATACACAGCTTTTTATGAAGACTTGAAATTAATGAAAAATCTTTTTTACAATCAGTTGTCATTTATATATTTAAAAAAAAAAATCATTATTATTAAATCGTAATAAAAACACAGAAAACATCATAAGGAATTCAAAATTGTTTTTAAAATTAAAATCGAACTAGTTTAACACTGTTTACGGAAATACGAAGATCATTTTAACGTTCGAAAAATCTATTTGTTGCGTCCTCAACCATCCTACAACCTTTAACCATGTGCTGGATATTTGAAAAGGCGGCAAGTAGCTGGGGCCAGGAGTACTTCGTTCGTCGAGTTGTAGGAAACAGGTAGTGGATATATTGAATTCGAAAGAAATTATTAATCATAGTATTCTATAAAACGAATTTCATTGGAACTCGGCATAACTATAAATAAAAATAAAAATAATGAAAAATTTTTAAATTTCATGACTCACCATTATATAATTATATTATTTTAGTAATGTATAGTAACTGTAGTAATTATTTTTCCATTTATATAAATTTCCCGTTATATCCTATATGGTAGTTTTTTTTTATTGCACTTAAGTAAACTACTGGGGAAATCAAAGAATGACCTGTATGAAGTACCATCTAGAACGAATTTGCTAACAAAAAAAGTTTTTACTCTAAAATTTCTACTTAAAACTTTTTACCCGATAAGTTGTTTCCAGAAAAAAATAAAATAAATATAAAACCAATAGATTAACCCATGTTAACACGAATTTTTGTATATCATTAAACTCGATTTTTCAAGGGTTAAGTTAGGTCAGGTTGGTTAGGTTATACATTTGAAACAAAATAATTAATTTATATTTACCACCAAGTAATCAATAAGTAGTCTCATGTTAATACTTTTATTAATAACTGATTCACTGCAATCAACTAATTACGAAATGTTTCATTAATGTAAGGTTAATATGAAAATGTTCCATCTTGTATTTTTGAAATAATTGTTCTGAAGAACACTTGTAAGATTTGTAGGTTTATATAACATTTTGAATTTATCTAATTAAAAATGAATTATATTATTAAATATTTATAATGTATAATTACTAGAGTTCAGATTTTATAGGCTTTTGCTTTTAGATTCTGAGCGAAGCGAGTTTTATGATAAATAATAGTTTAATTAATAAAAGTTTTTGGTTTTATGATAAATTTATTTTTTATTTTTTCATGTCTGTATCCAAAAAATATATAAGAAAAAGTGCTCCGATCATTACACGCAGCACTATTTTCTGGTAGCAAATTGCATCTAGTTGGTACTTTAGAGAGGTAATTTTTCGATTAAATTTGTTCGATAAACGCGTAAGAAAAAACTATCAAAAAATAAGCATAAAAATCGGAAAACACGATTGTGGTAAAATTCTGTATAACTTCGAAAATATTGATGCTATAGGCATGGAATTTTCACCACATACGTATTTGCGAAATAATTTTCAAAAATTTACATCCATTTTTAGGTTATTTATAATAATATTCAAATTTAAGACATTTAATTCATAATAGGCATAATTTTAGTTTTTAAGACCTGAAATTTTAATACAGTGTTAAAAAATATGTCATTCTAGCTATATACACAATTTTTATAAATTGGCAGATACAATATTTTTTAATAGACATTTTAATTTTTTTTTTTTGAATATAAATTTAATTTTTCGACATTTTGGTATAAAATATATTAGAATTTTGAGGAAATAATGGATCTATATACTTGAAATTTTCACCAAAAACATATGTAATTACCAGGGTTCGGATTTTATAGCACCAAAAATCCTAAAATATGCGCTATAATATGACCAAAAAAACCGTAAAATATGCTCTATAAATATGCCCTAAAAACATAAAAAATAGCAACAAATACAAA
>JAIPRL010011331.1:0-13757 GCA_025469235.1 Pemphigus obesinymphae
CGAACCCGGAATCCGGAAAAAATTAAAACCGTTTTTTAACCACGTATCAGAAACCCGGAAAAATTTTAACCGGTTTAAACCCGTAACCCGAAACCCGAAAAATTTTAACCCGTTTTGACTCCCTGGTTAAAACGAATTCACGTGTATTTCCACAGTGTTCGCAAAAACGAGAGTAATAAAATATAATAATTATTTCGCACGACCACGTCGTCGTACAAACATTGATCAACCGAACTATTTAGTTTATTATAATTAATATCATGGTCATTTTCGGTTAGGTTAGGTTAGGTTTTGGACCCATCTAGGTACTTATTTTGTTTAGGTTGTGTTAGGTTGTGCTAAAACCACGTAACAATATAGTCCCGTTGGAGTAAATCACACGGACAACCGCAGGAAATATCATAGTGATTCTGATAGAACCGAGTGGAAGATGTATTTCACACTTTTACTATAATATTTAAAAAAGTCCATGTATCAACTATTGTTATCAAACATAAATTATTCTACTTACCTACGTGTATTAACGAAACTATTTTATCGAAAAAGTAGATTCAAAGAAAAAAAATTATTCATAACACTATGAATATATATTATCAGTTCTTAAATTATCATACACTCGTTACTACACGCCTTGAACAATTCGTAGATAGGCCCGATAAAAATATGATTTATACTTCGTTGATCTACTGGTCTGCAAGAGTGGGGGAACAAACATTTCCGTTCTTAATTATTCCACGTGTGCAACTGGTTTGCGATAGGCTTGTTAGTTGTAGCCAAACAAAATCTTTATGTTATTACCATGGAATATAAATACATAATTACTACTTTTATAACTTCCATATTGTTTTTTAACATAAGCAAGAAACTTTCATTTTCATGGAACAAATAGGCCGTTTATTTGGATTATGATTTATGGCCATTTCGCATTATATCGTAATTATAGTACCTAGTAGATATGATGATATAAAATAGATAATAAAATATATTGAATATTTAATACCGAAATAACATAATAATAGAAATATAGTAATAATTAATTAGGTAGGTATGTTATAATATTTGAAAAGATTTTCTATTCTTTTGATTTTTGACATTTCGGTTACGCATTATATGAATCAGGTAGTTGAATTATATTTAAAAATTTTCGATATTTTGGTATTCAGTTTACGTTTTGACTCGAACGCAAAAAAAGTTAAATTTTAACGTCTGCATTATTGTATCAATGATTATTTCAGACAGGATTTCAGTAAAATTTCAATTCACAAACACATTGTTTTATTTTTTTGTAGGGTGTTATGGTTAGATCCAAGTGTGTGCAGGCGTTCTTTGATTCACGCTTGCCTCTAGTGACTATGTACACGGACTTGGAGTACAATTGAATTTCAATTTATAATGATCACCACGGTATGTATATTATACTACATTTTAAAAACAATGTTATTCTAATACAGGTATTACTGAATATAATACATTAATATTTATTGGCATTTGATCAAAACGGGAGAGAAAACGTAGTATGCATCCGACGAGCTTCAATGTTTTTTTGATCGAATTGTATGAATATTCCCAACCAACATATCGCACGCGATTAGTCATTTTCCGAGTGGTCAGTGATCCAAAGGACCTCAAGACAAATTGACTCGTCCGAATCGTTTAATGGATATTAAGAGGCACGTATCCAAAAATTCGTTTTGTGGAGTCCATTTTTAAAAGTCCTAAAAATATTAATATAATATAAGTACTATTTTTAAAGAGTTTAAAATGGTACAAAATTTTTTTTTGGGGGGGGGGTCCACACCAATGGAGCCCCTCTATATACGACGCTGGACAGTTACAATACGTACGTTTGTGGATGTAGTATATCGGTGCCTTAGAGTGAAGTTTCCGTGATGTTAATTATTGTTTATAAGCTATTCATGAATGCATTTTTAAGACTCAATTAATAATATTTTCACTTTAAATTGTGTATTAAAAATGCTATTATAAAAAAACGATTTCGAAAATTCTGATTTAAAACTTTTTCATTCCAAGCCGGTGTTAGCGTGTACTATCGTGTCGGACATTCAGAAAAGTCGACGAAAGAAAACTATTCATTCGTTAGGCATTCAAAGTCCGATAAAATAAACATTGGCAAACGTATTTTCCTTTCAGATATTTGCACCCTCATTTTAATATTTTTTTTTTTTTCAAAAGGGTTCGTGGCCGTATCTCTTTACGGTCATTCTGAAGTGTCGGCCGCCAGCACCGTCGACCCTTAATCCCTTTCCTTTCGAAGTTTTTTTTTCTAAAGCGGTCCTCTTTTCGAAATACTTCCGACGTAACCTCCCTACACCCGCCCATCAAGACGTTAAGTAGCAACAAAACGCGTACGGAAAAAAAAGACCCGAGGGGGCCGCTGGCTTGTTTACAAAATCGACAGCTTTCTCTCCCCCGTCGTCGGTTTTTTTTCGCGACCCCGTTGAATTTTCCGCCCTTTTGTTACTACGGGGGGCGTTCGAGCGTAAAAACGATCCGCGGTCAATCTGTTGTAAATCGGTTCGAGACAGTGGTGCGGGGGTGGACGATAAAAAAAAAAAAAATAAAAAAAATACCCACTGAATTCTTGAAGGGCTTTTATATAGCCATGCTATGTCGACCCACTCTTATAGACAAGCATAATACCTTGAACTTTTATTTTTTATCGAGTGATTTTTAAATTTTTATGTATTTTTTTCACACGCATATATATATATTAAAAAGAACTACACACTATAATACGTCAAACGATTTAAATGCTATGCTTTAACGCTCAAATTGTTATTACTAAGACGACACCAAAATCAGTAGGTGTATTATACATAATAACACTGTATTATAGGCTTACTGGTAATAATAATTTGGCGTCATTTATTAATTCAATATAGGATTTATAATTTTTCGGTTACATTATTAAAAATATTGAAAGAGTCTCCACTTTTTTCATTTTTTTATGCAGGAGAGTCGAAAACATTTATATTTAGTTCATTCATACTTTTCCAAATCACGATATGATGTGGAAATATTTATATGATTCGAAAGTAATGCAATGAAGACCTAAAATTAAAAATGATTTATTATTATTATTGTTTATAGTAAGCTTTTCAAAATTGATTATTCGGGTTCTGGTTCAAAAACGTTGCAATATTTTTTTTACACTCCTGTCCTGTATAGGAGAATATTAATTTATTAATAATAACGTACTGCGAATTTGATGTGAAGTTTGTGTTTTACACCGGAAAATTAGTTTATTATTTAGGTGGCAAAATACGAAAACTAGTTTTAGGATAACATTATTCTGTGTACGTATTTAACATAATAATTATATATACCAATACACAATTATATAATATTCTTAATTATTATATTATTTGACTGTTAATATTAATATTATAGATAATTTTTTTTCCATAAAATATTAATCTTAAACATTCTTATAATAATAATAATAATAATAATATACTAATAATTGTCTATATTTCACAGTAAAAGAATATTCACCAATAGGTCCTTTTACGACACAATAAAAAAATACAATATTATATGTGCGTAATGTTTCCGTATGTATTATCAGGTTAATTTTATACGAAAATATTCCAATTTTTTCTAAGAATTTATTAGGATAATAAATTCTAACCCACGTTATTAATGATTCTTTTCGTTCTTATTTCAAAGCATTTAAATTGTCCGATTTTTAATGCCATATAACTCGTAGTTATTTTTATCGTGTCAACATGATAATGTTTTGATGTTTAGTGCATGTTGATTGGGAGGAAGTTTGTCCTTTGAACAATAAAATAAGCGTACATGCGTATGTCTTGGGGTTGAATTTTCGGGTAGACATTGTGCGCCCAAAGACCCGATGTGCCCTACGTACGTACACATACCCCCCCGAAAAAAAGGCTAAATGGCGATGTGAGTAAACAATGTACGAACAATATGATGTCGAGCTTAGCATTCCTCAAAGTCGCCCGCAAAGGGCGACGGATAAAGGGGTTTTGGCGGTCTCTTTGACATTATTCAAATATTCGTTTTCCCGTTTTCGAACGAACGCGGGGACCACGTTTATATATAATGTACTGTGCTCGCGCATATATGTACAGAACGTGCACAGTACACACGCAATTAGACGAAAAAATCGAGATAAACCGAACGGGGGTTTTTTTTTCAGATACTGAAGAAACATAATTAATTTCGATAAACAAATACAAAACGGTTTTTTATATATACAATAAACGTGTCGTCTATATGGTATTATAGTATAATAATTGGAGTTTTTAGACGTATCAAGTGCGCTGAGAACTTCCAGTAGGGTATCAACGGCAATGGGTTGGACGTTTATATTGTTTACTAATATACGGAATGATATAGGTGGCCGCTTCGTTTTATTGTTATTATTCACGTACATATATATATATATATATATATATAGTCGTAGATAACAGATGTTTTAAAATAATACGTGAAATTAATTTTTAACGAATCGAGGAATAACCGTATAAGGTACCTACATCGGTATAATATGAATATCACATCGTTGATTATAATTTATTATTATTTGTGTATAACGTGTGCCATATATATATAATATTTTTTCATGTTTCTATAATAATATGCAATGTTAAATAAAGCTGGAAAGCTGTTTGTCATTAAACACATTAAGCGTAATAGAGAAATTTAAATTCAAAATTGATTTTAAAATTGTAACTAGCTAGGTGTATTCATATACAAACATATATAGTCATGAAACTGTTTATTATATTATATTATTTTTAATTATCAGTATTAAAATAGTGATTTAGCAGTGTGGTATACATATATATATAAACCATATTAATCAAGCCCGGGTAATATCGACATTTTTTTAAATTTATTAATTTTAAAAAAATAATATTTTATATTCTGAACGGAGCAAGGATTGATGTATTTTTTAATTTTTATGTATGTATACTTTTTCGGGTAGAAAGAGTAATAGTGTTAGGAGTTTTGGGATGAAGACGTTTTAATGGAAAATATACCTTCTATTTGGCACGTTCTCTGAGATAATATAATTTTGATTTTCCTAGTAGTTTTCTTAAGCATAAAGGAATACTACAGATCATTGCGAAAAATCATTACAAATGGAAAATAACAAATAAATAGTCGTTATGGCAACCGAATTGTTTTTTTTTTTTTTTTTAATTGGGTATTTAAAAGTTAAATGTAATTTTTTCCATAATAATAAATATTATTACATCGAACTTTGGTCAGAATTGATTTTAGAGTGTAATAATATATCTTCGCATTAAAATCTAAAACAATAATAATAATACGCGTGTTATCCTGTCCAAAGATCGAAGGGACGATGGACACTCATCCATCATCTGTATCTGAATAGCTATTTTATAAATAATATTGTTCAAATAACATTTTCTTTTTTCATTAAATATACGTTTTATTATTACAATATATAACTGATTATGGTAATACAGGTAAATCATAGTAAATTGGTTGTGAACAAAGCTAACTTTACATTTTGGATTATGAGTAGAGCAAGAAATCTGTTGATTTTACAATTTGTTTTATTTATTTTTCTCGAGAAACAACTTATTGAATGGAAGAGGTCGAGTAGGAATTTTGAATAATAGAGAAAATTGACAGAAAATTCGTTTTAGATGGTACACACATTCGAAAAAAAAATATTTGATTTCCCCAGTCGTTTTTTAAGCGTAAAGGATGGCAACATTTTACAACTGAAAATGTTTTATAAATAATTTGGAAACATAACAAATAAAGTTTCCATTGTTATAATATATTACGAGTATATTATATGGTGACGTCATACAATTGAAAAATATATTTATTGACAGAATAGTTATTGTATGTAAGTGCATATTACACCAAGGTCATTCAAAATCGTTTTTTAGAATACAATGATTTATCATTGTTTTTTAATTTAATATATTAAAGTTTGTTGATATTCCCTACTTGCCATCTTTTTCTATTTTTTCTATGGTTTTTACATAATATAGATATTATAATAATTGAGCAATATGAAAATGTGTCATATAATTATTATTGGTTATATAATATAAGCTATCACTCAATAGTCAAGGATAAGCATACTATCTAATTGAAATTTTTTCAAAACTTTTGGATATATTTTTGTACTCGACAAAAAAGGTTTTAACCTAATTTTTCCTTATCTTCTCCTTCGTTTTCTCTCTCGACTATTTTGGGTCCACAAAAAAAAACAATTTTTTGAAAAAAAAACTACATTTTTTCAAGTTAATTACGTTACACTCGTATTGTTTCATGGGGGATTTTAGAAACTTGAAATAATTACCTGAATAGCCTGTATTGTACAGCAGAAAAGTGAAGAGAACTGATAACTCATTTTATTCGGCGGATCGCGCGCACAGATGTATACGTAACGTGTGACGAATATTGTGTAAATACAATACGTATTGTATGAGCGTATCATCGCCATCGTCTGCAGTTACACGAAAAAAAAAAAAAATCCGATAAATCGTTTCTAAGTCTAAAACGACGTATAACCTGCGTGAAACACGTGTATAATTTTATGTATAATAGTGTACGCGTAAATTGTTGTACAGTGCGTATACGAAACTAGCGATAATTAAAAACGCATTACAGCCGCTCGTGTGAACGCCCCCTTCCTTTATTATCGGTCATTATTCTTATAAAAATTTTCGAATGGTAATAATAATAATAATAATAATATGAAACAAAAAAAAAAAAAAAAGAACTAGAGGCGCCGGTATCGCCAAAGGGTGAATTCATGACTTATTATCGTCATTACGATTCTGAATCGACAGTTTTTGTTTTCCTTTCCGCTATATAGGTATTTTTCCCAACGTCTGTATATATACGATTCACGTTGATGTGATTTCCTCTACCGCATTTATACGGTATATATTATTATATATATATATATATATATATATATGATATGTACGTACCATATACCGGGTTCATGTTTATTTCATTGAGCGATCACCACGCCGATCCAATACACGTAGGTAAGTATATTATACGGGACCGTGTAAGCGCATAATGCACCGACCACGGGATCTACGCACATGCGGCTGGTTTATACCATATATTATCGGTTCGCGGTAAATTATTGTACACGTGAAACGTTTAATGATATTCATTAGGAAACGCCCACGTAAAGTGTATAAAAACTCTACGACAGAAAACTCCGTCTTGTCATCATCGTCGTGTCATACAGTGTTTGCATATAGTTGAGTATTACATAAGTATAACGCGAGTTTCCGGACTGAAGGACCGGTCATCGTCCTTTATACAGGAGCTATGCTGCTGGATAGTATAATAATATTGCACGCTGAGAGGTTGCATTGATTGAAAAGAGTCTCTTCTATAACATCATAGATATTGATATCGTCTATAAATTTCGTAATAGAACAATTTACTCTATTATCAGAAATTACGAAGTTGTGATACGAATACTGGACGTACATTTTGTATATTATTAGTTCGATAAATAAGGAGGAGACGGTAAATGCATGTGCAACGTCCTTTCGAGTATAAAGTGTAGCTTAAAATCAATTTTACTGGGCTACAAATGTAAAAATGAACAAGTGTAGGAAAAACTTACCGGATAAACACATAAATCATATTATCAGTTATATCGATAACTTACTGATAAAGTTTAAAACGTTAAAATTTATAGATTTTTTTTTATTTCTTAACGATTTAAAAATTTTAATTTAAACTTCAAATTAAGATAATACAACAACACATAAATGCATAAACACAGCATATGGAAAGATACAATGTTACAGATACAAATACATTATTTAAAAAAAAAATGGATAGGTATATTGGTATAGATATTTACTTTCTACATCTACATCTACTTATTCATAAGAATAATATCAGAAATCTTGCTATGCATAAAAAAAATATAAACATGTTTTTCTACTTCTTATATTTTTTTTAATAAAGTAGACTTAAAATACAGGTATTAGGCTTGTCAAAATACGATAATGAAATATTTGTATTCCTATTAATAATGTCCATAGTATTTAATAGGTACATCGGACTACAGACATAGTATTATGATATTTTGTTTTGTTTATTTCATATTTTATTATGTTTTATGTTTAATCAAACTGTCGCAAGTATTATTTTTTTAAATAATTGTTAAACTGGTCGCTTCTAAATTATCTAATTTAGATATTTCAAGGATAGACGGACGTTAGTTAAATCGCATTCTTGGTTAGATTTTTTGGATTTCATCTCTTTAATAATTTTATGACTATAACTAATTGCAAGTATGATTGTCAAATCAACAATCTCTCTAGTAATACTATAATATATGTACAACTTTGAAAACGAATAGACTCAACGGGACACATCATGGTATCGGCAATACTTATGTGTATAGAACCCTAAAAAGTTCATGTTGAAAATAGTATTAAAATCAAGTAATAAGCTTCGTCGTGATACCACATCTCACTACTTTTGTGAGGTACCTACACAAAATGTATTTATTTATTTGTCCGAATTGTAGAGAAATATTATATATATATATATCTAACATAAGTAGGTACCTATATACTATAATATGGTGTATTGAACTTGTTTCCTAAAGGTAAGTACGTAACCCTCTTACTTTTGTTATTTATTTATTTATTTTATGGACAATTGTTCAATTTAAAATACATTGATAATAATAACAATGGTGAAAAAAAAATAGTTCGTTATTAGATTATATACAATATATGTAAACAAATAGAATAAAAGTGAAAATATATAGGAACGACGCTGCACATCGATGAATCTTATATAATTTGCTGCCACTTAAACTCCGAACTCGAGCCGTGCCGCCAATAATAACCGTATTTGTTTTCATCTCTTGGAATTTGCATCCGCCATTTGTTTACAAAATGCAATCGTCCTGTATATACGATCAATTTATCGTCTCACGTTTTCAATACCATGTTTTATGTATGGGTACAGGTACACAATTTTTTATTTTTTTTTTTATATCACCGAGAAAACAAGAGCACATTTCACACAATATATACTATACACCTAATAAACACCGATTTATCGATTTTATGTCTGCACTCTGCACATTGTACATATATATATATATATATTATATATATACCGTAAAGACAGTCAAAAAAAAAAAAAAAAAAAAAATTCGTTTAAAACCATTAATCACGCGTGAAATTAATTTTTTTATGAAAATAATTTTAAATAATAATTATAAAATAAAAATTTAATAAATTTTATTTATTGTTGAAAAAGACACATAATTATTGCACTGTATAATGTATCTCCATAATACGTAATGACAATTATTACTCTATAAAAATTGTATTCATACGTCTGTGCGCTATATAGAACATAGTTCATAAATCATTATTTGGTAATTACTTAATTATCGGTATAATCACACAACGTTCGAACAATTGAACTAACATTGATCGTTGGCCTAATTATTGTGATGCAATTATTAGTAATTTGTTTAATGCAATAAATCCATATATTCATTAATCAAATATTAAATAACAATAAAATTTTTTTTGTATATGAATATTCAATTGACCGTCATTATTACTAAACGAAACTACTATATTGCCAACGCTCAATATAGGTAGTGCCTAATTATATCAAATGCATAATCATAACCATAATGTTCTAAGGATTATAAGAGGTTAGACAAATATTTTTTTTATAGTTCATTGGGGAGGGGAGAGCAATAACGTTTAAACATACAATTTATAACGAAAAAATGAAGGTAATTATATATTTTTCTTAGCCCGGTAATCCTAACCAAAGAAATTTTAAAACTTTGAATTTAATTTGGGGTCTCGAATTTTACAATAGATTTTTTGTATAATGTAGTAAAACTACTTATATTATTTTTTTTTTTTTAATGAAATATCCTTATAATAGTTTATTTTGTATTTTCTGTACCAAACAATATATTGTAAAATTTGAGGCACCAAATAAAATTCAGATCTTCTTACCCTCTAATCCCTATTATTCGGGGATCAGAAATGTATTTTTTTGTTTTACAATATTTTAAACGTTGCTTTTCTAACAGTTAAAAATTATTTGCTAAATATCGCCTTAATTTGGACAATTTTGACCTAAATATATGATTCAATAATAAAAAATAACGACCTAAATAGATTTGAAAATTTAAAAAAAAATAACTATCAACATAAATATTGAAGAAAAATTACCTTAAATTTAAAATAATATATGTATTTATAATAAAAACGTGAATTAATAGAAAAAATAAAATAAAATCGTCAAAATATAGATGATGGAAGTTGCTTCATCGTCTCATCATCGGTACGCGGACAAGATTGTTATTTTAAATTTGAAAGCAGTTTTCATTCTAAAGATGATTCTGAGAAAATTTCGGTATAATAATACAATTAAAAAAAGAAAAAAATAGATAACCAAGGCAATTGTATTTATTATTTTGTTATTTTTCTTTCATTTATAAAATATTTCCATTATAAAAGGTAGTTTTTCTTTAGGTTTAAGGAAACCACTGGATAAATCTAAAAATAATCTTTCCAAAGTTACAACTAGAACCAATTTTCTATTAAAAATCTCTTTTTTCCGAAACTCTTACTCAAATCGTTCTACCAAAAAAATATATATTAACATGAAAAAAAAAGACAAACATCATTTTAAAACAAAAAGCATTCATCGCTTTAATCAGAATCTAAAAATGGGAAAATAAAATTTAGATTTATGTGTATGTGTTATGGAACCACATTTTATATTTTATTTTGATTTAGATGTATATATATATATATATATATATATATAGATATAGATCCCAACAGAATGAAAAATAACATTGTGATCGAATTTTTCTTTAAATTCGGGTAAAACATATACATATTTTTTAAAACTAAAAAAGTGTAATTTATTAATGAAAAATCAGTTTTAATAATATATTGATTTTAAAATGGTTATTTTTATGAAATAACTCATACGTAATTGATAACTAATAATATTTACTGATTCGTTCAATAGCGTATTTTGACTAGGCATTCTATATTTTTTTTTAACATTATCGACACAAAAGTTAATTTTTATTAAATTTTTTGACGTTGGAACTGAGGAAGTTAATGAAGTTAATGTGTTTCTGACGATTTTTGAAAATTGAATAAGAAAAAAACAACGTAATTTGATTTCGATGATGATCGTTAACGAGTGCAGTGGTACACCAAATTAAAGGTTTGCGTACACATTTATCGAATGTCTTCAGACAATGGGAGGATACAAGGTTAACGTTACATTTTTTAACGATTGCTTTTTTTGTGTACCGCCATAGCCATATAATTATAGACACATTTCATTGGTTCGAATATAGACTTTTAAGTTTTTTTTTTTTTACACGGTGAAATATATATTTTTTGTTTAAATCGAACGAAAAGCAATAATACTGGTAAATGGCCTAATCGTGTGCAAACAGAACCGTATATTTGTTTTATCTGGATACGAAAGAGTCATTGACACCTATAATAAACGTTGAAGTCAGTAATTTATATTTATTGTTTATTTGATTCGAATTATAAACCTGTTTGAATTGGATAGTTTATTATATAAGCAAACACAACGATTAAATAATATTCCCCGATACCTACAATTAAAAATATGTAATTTTTTCAACGATATAGAAACATTTTTTTACGAACGAGTGTATTGTAGTAATAATTAAATAATTCATTTTCCGAATAATAGTTTGATTTCCTATTTAATTTATAATAAATTATTCGAAAATAATTATTTAAAAAAACAATGCACCTGCACGTGTGTAATTTTTTACACATTACATCTAACATCTATATATGCCTATAATAACTATGGGTATACTTAAGTAATATTATAAAAAAAATATACAGTTATTAAAGTACGATTGACGTTACGTATATCATTACTATACTGGTAATCTCTAAAATTGTATATTATCTTACCATATTTATTTGAAGTTAACAAACTAGATAATTTATACATAGGTATTACATTCATCATCATTTGTGAAAGAAAACCATTATTTTTTTAATTACATAATATTATATAATATATAAATATTATTGTATTATTATTGTATAATATGTATGACCTACAGGTTGCACTATATTGTTAAAATTGTTCTAACTGTTCCATCGTGATGATGTTATATACGATTCAAAGTTCGTAAAAAATGTTTGCGATAAATAATAATTATTCGTATTTTAGTCGTATTATAGTATTAGGTCTATAGAAAATATTTAATTAATTTTGGATTCTGAAAGGAGCGGGAATTATACTACCGGATTATGCAGATCATAATAACTTAAACAATAACCAACATTTCAAGTTCAAAATAGTTAAAAAATTAGTATAAAAAGTTCAACATACAATATAAATATATGTACCTATTTAAAACAATTTATTTATAATGGAGTAAATATTTCAGTACGAATGACAATAATATTATTTCAACTTTTTTTTTATATCTAAATTTCGAGTTTATATCAAATTAACAAACATAGTCTTTATTTTTCAATATTTTTTATATTATCATATAATTTATATATTATTTTACAAACAACTCTTATATATAATATAATATATTTATTATAAGTATTTACATATAGCGTATAAAGTTAGATATTTTAGAAATTGGACCGATATTTGTGGCATTTATTACCATTATCCAGATATAAATCTGATTCTCAATGTGAATAAATAAAACAGGAAGCTCGTAATAAAATCTGAATTATAGAAAACAGTGAATCGATGGTCTAATTAGTTGATATTTTTGTAGTCATGTGTGTATCAGTTTTTAGTAACAATGGTTAAACCTTGGACAGTAATGAGTTTAAAAGCTAAAAGTTAAGTTATATTTTGAGTTATATATTTAAAGATATTTTTACAACAATGTTACAAAAATTATCCGACAATTTAAACTCAACGAATTATTTTCAGTTAAAACAAGTTTAGAAGAGTAATTTTTTATACTTATTTTTGGATATTTTTATTATTTTTAAAAGTTTTTTATATATATTTTACTTCATTGCTGAATAAATAGATCAATTTAAAAAATCGATTTTGTAATGTATTAATTATTTCTTATTAACTCTATTCATATCATATATCAAAATTTAAAAAAAAAATTATTTTATTAAAATTCAACAAATAATTTATTGAGTAAAATTATAATATTAACTTTTAACTAATAACTTAACATAAGTTATTTATTTTTAACAACATTTTTATCTTAACTCAGTTAATATTTATTTTCGACTAACATCACTTAAATTTGTTGAAAAAAATATGTTTTTAACAATACTAATCTTAAAACCTACAAGATGTTCAAAGTTAATAATTTATACGATTATTATCAATGATTAAAACTAAATGTGTACAATATTCATTTAAACATACTTCTTCTTCTTCTTCTTCTTCTCCTTCGCCTTCTCCTTCGCCTTCTCTCCCAACTATTTGGGGTCGGCCACCCTGGTCCTACACTTCCACTTAACTCTATCTCCCGCATCTTCTTCACTTACTCCCACCTTCCTCATATCACTCGCCATTACATCCCCCCATCTCTTTTTTGGTCTCCCCTCCCCCTTTTACCAACAACATGCATTTCCTTTACTAATCTTACTGCCTCAGTCTCATCCCTCCTTAATACATGCCCGAGCCATCTTAATCTATTCTCTCTCATTTTGTCTACTATCGAAGCT
>JAIPRL010011332.1:0-13757 GCA_025469235.1 Pemphigus obesinymphae
AAAGTATTTTCCAGTTTATATAAGTATGTTAAATTTTTGTAATGTTTTGTTTTGTTAACTAATTATGTAAGATTACAATTTATGTACTAAATAGGCCGGGACGACCCATAAGGTCGAATGGCCGAATTGTTAACTATTTTATACATCCATGTGGTGGCTACACTGATTGGGGAAACCACCTCTCCCAGTCCGAGCAGTGAGGAGACGATCATTAGTATGCCTCGGATTTTCGTACCTTGCGTTACTACGTGTCTTGTTGTTCCTTTTGTGTTTTCTACTGTTTTTTTTTCTAATAAATGTTGTATGGTCATTATTCTCCTGACTTTTAATTATTTTAGTTTTAGTTTCCTTACACTTATTACATAAAAATAATTTCTGGAATATTGTTCAAAACGTTTTTATATTATTGTTTTGAAACACGTAATTTTGTATGAATTTGAAAATGTATTAAAAATATATATAGGTATTAATAATATTTTAAACTGATATCATATTTTTTTTAATTCAATTTTTTCTAAACATTGAATATTTCATGGGGGGGGGGTTGTCCCCGAAACCCGATGAGAATACAGTACATACTATCTATAATGGGTGCTTAAAATAAAAATAAAATACAAATCAATGAATACTATATCAGGTCAACACAAGAAATACTGTTATGTAATTTAAATAATATTAAGTTTCCAGTAGATAGGTAACTATAATCATTAATCATGGTCTATAGAGCGTAGGTATACAAAGCATTTACGAGACCCAAATAGTAAATTACCGCAAGCAGAATAAAATAACAACAAACAAGAATCAAGATTATCTAATAAGAATTAAAATAAAAATAAAAATCGGTATTCAAAGTCAAAATTAAAACTACTTTATTTTGAATCAAAAAAATAAAATACTGATATTTAAAGTCAAAACCGAAAATATCACTTTTAGAAATTGGTATTTCAAATTAAAATCTAAATCTAAAATACTGGTAAGCAAAGTCATAAACGAAATTAAAAAATTTTTTATCTTGTATTTTAAATTTAAATCGAAACCTAAAAAACTGTTAAATCGGTAATCGAAATCGATATCAAAACCGAAGTATTTTTTACGGTTTTAAGTCAACTTGATGATAAATATGTATTTTATTAATAAAATGAAAAAAGCACAGGAAAATAAGTAAGTGAAAAATACAATATTTTTGACTCAAAATATGAATAGTTTCAAAAAACAAAAAAAAATGAATAAATTATATGTGTATATATATATATAATAATAATAATATAATTGTACAATATATACAATAATATATAAATTAATAATTATTTATTTTAATAAGCAATAAGAAATATTATTATAGGTATATATAATAAGTCACATGAGTACATTATACTCGTATGCATAAGTATAATATCAAAATATTTATATTATATTTTAACATTAAAATTAACAATGAACAAAAAATTAAAATTAAAGTATTGTTATATTAGAATTATTAAAAATAGTTTTAAAATATATGTATAATAATCAAAAATTTTAATTTTAATTTTAAAAAAATGACATATTATGGCGTATAAAAAAAATATACCTATTACTAAATTAATTAATTTAAAATGTATATGATACTCGTAAGCTAAAGCGTCCAATAAATTTCCGATATCATTATTATAATTATTATTGTATCTTATACACAGTACAAACAATCTTTTTTGCATATTTTCATATATTATTCGTTGTTGTTTTTTTTTTGTAAAATACCTAATTTAAATTGAGCTAATTCTATTTTATCAGAATCTATCACTAATCAAATTTTTTTAATCAGTGTACAAATAGAGTGATGATTATAGCTTACAAGTTTAGAAAATCCATAATCAAATCCTTCTGTTTGGTTGTTCGGTTGTAAACCGCTAAATAAGCCTGCAAAATTTTTAAAAGTTGTTTTCGTGTACCTAAATCTCATGTAACAGGTGGAAAAATTAGAAGAATATGTCCAAATGTGGTTTGTTTACCCCAGTGGGGTATTTTAAAAAATTTTCTAAGTGGGGGGGGGGTCCAAATATATTAAAAACCAATGATTTATATAGTTTACTATATTTAAGGGCAAAATCACTTAACAGACAAAGGATTGTTGTTAAATTGTTTTAAAAGGGGGAAGGTAGTAGGGTTCATGCACTATATTGGTAAATAATACCATTGATTATATATCATAATATATAATCAATGATAATACTTATTCAAAATATTTCATTTGAATTTTGAAATTTTGAAATTTTTATTTTTAAAGTCCCTTAATTTTTGATATTTTTAGAATATTATTGTAAAATATTTTTCATTGCATGGATATTACAGACATTAGCATGAATAAAAATGAGTGACAAAATAATTTTTACAACTTTACACAATTTTATATTTATACATTTTGCCTAATTTTGTAACTTTTATATTACTAAAACTGTATAGTAAATGGGGGTTTTTATTTTTGAATTATTTGAAATTTAATTTTTAGACATAAGTATAACTAGCGACAAGGTTAACAGTTTTTCACAGAAATATTACATAAAACGGACTACAGGATAGATCACGAGAGTTGTAAAATCTAATATTAATACATTAATTTGGTATACTCTTAAGTTTTAATTGATACATTTTCTTTCATTTTAATGCTGATTATACCATAGTTTGGTAGTAAATGATAAAAGTAAGAACCACAGCCTAGTAATAATAATATGGTTTATCGAATTTTGATTAGGTTAAAAAAAACTCATTTGTAAATTAATTTTCAATGGTAAATATATTAATTTATTGGAGACTCGAACAGGGCCGAAAGGCAGGGGGGTTTAGGGGTTCGTGAATACCCCTCACTCAAAAGATAAGTCGGAAAAAACTAAGTCAGACGGTAATTATTCGGCATAGTCGGTTAGTCGGAAAACTTTATAACATTTTTTTTCTGCTTATTAAGTCGGTAAAAACAATTAGTTGGTAATTTTTTGCTTATTTCATAAATGCTTATTAGATTTATCGGCATGCAGTGGGAAAATTACGATTACAATTTATTTAAAGACTTCAGATAATAATATCAGATAATAATGGAATCATAGCTTGAATTTCATTATCCAAGATTCCAAGTTCTTAACAGTAAATCTCAATTGAATTTGTTGATGCAGTACCTGCCTTATGTTTCATTCGTGCTAAGCATTTATTGATCAACTTCATGCGTGTTTAGAGAATGAATATGTGCTTTATTGATTTTTGTTTTGATGTTTTTAATTCAACTGGACACTTGAGACTTGACGTCTAAACATCAGATATTAACGTAATGTAATGTTTCATATATGTGTGGCCATTATAACATAATTTTATAAATATTTTTATTCGATTTTATTATATGTTGAGACATTTAAATTAATTTAAAAAAACATTTTTAAAACAAATGTATTATACTTTTTTGAGTTGAGTTTGTAATAATTTGTTACCAAATTTATAATCATATCACTTTAGAGATACGCAATCATTTCAAAATGTCTCCTAAACTCACTCAAATTATCTGAAATACTTGTAATTTGTAATTTATTACATTTAATTCATAAGTATTTGTAACCTACTTGGTATAGATATAGGCATGTATCTATACAAAATGTTGTATACAAACACAGATTTATCAAATATATACAGATTAATCATAATTATCGGACTTATAAATATGTCAATAAATGAAATATATTAATAAAATTTTTTTTAGAAATCTATTAATAATTCTATAAAAATAATATATCTAATACAATCTTTATTAACCTCATCGCTGATACAACTAAAATCACTAATAGTAACTTGTATGTAAAGTGTTTATTAAAAAAATCGATTGGAATTAAATGTGAAAGTTTGTATGCCTAAATAATCGTTAATTAATTAAAATTAATCAGAGACTAACACAATACGTATTGAATGTTATTATTATATGTTAAAACTAGGTAGAAAGTAAAAATGAGGCTTATAGTAGGTAATATGTTTTCACAGTAAGAAAAGGAAAAATTTGAAAAGCATTCCTCGCATGTGGGTAGGAAACAACAGCGTGTATACGGATAGACAATATATCACATATTATATTATTTAATTACAATATAGTTTATATAACATATTGATTTGAAAACGATTATAATAAATTCAATAATTTTAAAGGTACATTTTTGATTAAAATTTAAAAAGGATCAAACTATTTGTACTTTATGAGGAACATAATCTTCAACTGGATTAAAAAAAAATCTATTAATATATTTTATTTATATTTTAGAAAATTGTGGTATGTTTTAAAATGTTTTCAAATAAATGAAAAAAAATACTAAAAGCGGATAAAAAAATTCATTTTTATAAAGAATAAAATGTTCTATTAAATTAAAAAGTTCTTATAATATATTTTATTTCAGACATTTTATTCCACTTGTGTATAATTTGATATTTTTAATTATTATTGTCAAAAAGAAACATAATATTTTTCAATTCGATCGAAATATATGACTATATGATTCTATCTAACTATGATTCTATACTAATGAATCACTATGTGATTCATTTTGATTCTTTCCGAGATACTTTGATCATTATATTTTTCAGAAAAATAATAAATTATTCAGAAAAATGGAATAAATGAATTACTGAACAAAATATCCTGTTCATATGTAAAAGTAAAAATATGGTTAATAGGTTGATAGGTTAATTACAATTCTAAATTAATTTAAGCACAGTCCTTTGTAAGGGGTTCTATAAAGGCAATTTTTATGAAATTTCATGAAAAATCAAAAAACAAAATATAAAATATTTTTAAAGTATTATTCTAATATAGTCCCGTGTCCATGATATTTTAACTGTTATATATTCACGATATTTGTTCAAAAATTAGTTTATGAAAAAAAAAAAACACAAAATGCCGGAAAGCGCTTTATTGGGTAGGATAATGAGGAAGGATATATTGAGTTTGAAAACAATGATAAATTATTTCATTCTAAAAATATGAATGGGATTTGAATCCAGGATCTTGCGCATAAAAACACGTTGACTCCCACTAGACTACATAACACTGTTGAAAAAAAAAATCTTTTAAAAAAACTTGGTAAAATCATTAAAGTGTTTGATATAACTTTAAAACCAAGCCCGACTGACAAATTCTAAATTCACCACTATCTTTTTGATCAAAAAATGCATATTTAAAAAATAAAATAAACGCGAAAATCGAATTAATTCTAACAGATTTCATACCAAAATATTACATAAATTCAAAGAAATAAAATGGCTATTAAAAATATTTATTCAACATTTCTACTTCCTTTTTCTCTACCCCTCCATCCTTTCCGATGAGCGAAGTGTTACTATTCTCTATTATGTTCATTAATGGAAGTAAATGAAAATACTACTAACAATTTAAATTATATTTTAAATGCTTTTAATATATTTAGAATCAGGGGGTCAAATTAATTTTGAAATTAAATAAAAACTAATTAAAACCGGAAAAATTGTAAAGATATGATATCGAATCAAACCCGTAAAACTCAAAATGGTTTTTAGGCTTACTTATTCGAAAGTGAAAACCTGATTGTATATAAATTACGTACCTATGATATTGTTATATTTTTATGTATTGTGTAGAATATTACTTTAAAAAAAGAAAATGAGATAGATAACGAAAGATGTAACAGAAATAATAAACGTCAATATTATATTAACATTATATATAACATAAATATAAAGAGAAAGAACTTGATAATATTAAAAGATATACCTAATTATTTTTTATTGAAGCCTTGATTTAAGATGTATTTTAAATAATCTTTTTCAGTATTTCTACTTTTATCTAATTAACTTAACTTTAAACCTAATTAGTATTTATGTGTTATAACTTTTAACCTCTTAGTGTTATAATTTTACCCTAGGTTAAAATTTAGTGAAAGTTTAGAATATTTTTAAAAACCTATTTTAACCCAAACCCGAGTTTTTAAAGTAGCAGGATCAGAACTAAAACCTAAGAATTGTATTTTTATAGAACCTGAACTGAATTAAAAACAATTTCAGGTTCTATCCTTTGATATTACACAGTTTTGATTATGATACCTAACATAATATTATATGTATCATAATCAATCATATATTATATACTCAGACAGTGTTCAAATTATTGACTACTATTATTGAACTAGTTCAAAATGTGAATAGATTATTAAACATGAATCAGATATTTTTTAATCAATTTGTTTTTAAATTTACTTAATATTTTTAATTTAATTAAATGTACTAACTTTGCTGCATAACGTCAATAAATGTTATACAAGAAAAACATATAATTGACTATATCATGAAATTAGTTCAATAATGTTTTATGAACTTGTTTATAAACTAGTTTAAGTTTATAAACCATTTTTGACAATGTTGAGTGAAGTGTCTCTAAAAAGATAAAGCTGTAGTAATACAATAATGTGTACAAAATAACATGGTGTTTTTTTTTTTTTTTACAACATATTGTTGAGCATTTGTTACATATTAATTATTAAATTATAGTTGTAAAATTATTATCCTGTTTGTATACATATTTAGGTAAGTATGATAAAATAATCAGACTAGAATGTGTAAACTACATTATTAATAATGTGCTTATGTTGTCGTCTAGGTTTGCAGACCGTTAAATTTGATCCGAATATAATAACAATACTTATACAAATTATTATGTTTTAAGAGAACGTTGCACGTGCATTTGCTATTTCTGTCTAATAGGTAATACAGCAAAATAACACTACACAAAACAATAAATGTGATGTCTACGTTAAAATTAAAGTTAAAATGCATAGTTATTACTAATTTTCCTTTAGGATATTTTCTAGAAAATGACTTATCCTTTTTTTTTAAATATTGTTTATCAAAGAAGTTACAGCGTTTAAAAAAAAAAAGGAAAACTTAAAACGCTGTAATTTTTTTGATACCCAATATTTTACAAAAAGGATATGTCATTTTCTAGAAAATATTCTCTCTTTTAAAATTAGTAATATGTATTTTAACTTTAATTTTAACGTAGACACAATATTTATTATTTTGCGTAGTGTAATTTTGCTATATTGCTAATTATAGATGAATGCGACGTCCTCTTAAGTATCCGTTTCCTTATAGTTTATTTCGTGTTAATTATATTTCTATTATTAGAGTTATTATTATGATGTATTTATATGGTATGACCATACAATGATATTAATACTTAATTTATGATGATTGCAGGGTATCTATAAATTATTATATAGTGTATAATATATATGTATTACAATTTACAAGTATTGATTTTAATAATATTATTTAAAAAAAAATTTTTAAATCGAATTTTATAAAACTAGAAATGGATGAAATTATTTCGAAATATGTTGCATTTGAAATTCAAAGTAGGTATTAATTATTATAATTAGTTACATTTCATAATGAATAAATTAGTACATAGAATAAAATCAAAAACAAAAATAATAATAATAATAAAAAATACTGTTTTTGGAATCTATAAACTTAAAAATTATTGTTGATAACTGGGTATTTCCAAAGAACCGATATCAAAACTGAAACCTTTATTTTAAAATAAAAAATATTGTGTTATTTGACTTACAAAATAAATATATTTTCATTATTTACGAATGGAAAAATTATTTACCTTTTATAATATTAATTAATGTTACCCACGTCCTATGCTATCATTAAAATTTATACATATTAGAGATGAAGGACAAATCTTCTATTTTATTCATTATTAATATAATATTATTAACAATAACATATTACTTTATGTGTACTTTACTTGTATTATCCAGTGTAGGTAGTGATAACATTTTATAGAAAACATGTATAATATATCAAGCCAGTCGGCTAAACTATCCAAAAATATCCATTCATGACTGATGTGGGCGTTCTCACAGCCAGGGGGATATGGGGGGATGGATTCCATCTCATGGCCACTTTTTTCCTAATACTGCGACAGTAGACGTCTGTGGAACTTCAATGCAGTACACATTCGGTCTTTAGTTTTCATATCTAAAAAAATAATAGTATATTCTGATAATATAATAACGTGGTAATAGAGAAAAAATATGTTCAATAACCGTAGTCATCATAACATGATAACATTTTCCGGTTGTTTTTATTTTTGTTATCAAAAAGAAGGTAAATTGATAAGGAGTACTTCCCCCCCCCCGCCTAAGATATTATGATTGAAATGATTACACTAGTTTACAATTCTACTAGGAACGCTGTCTAGAGGGAAGAGAAGCTAATTTCTATAATTTTTTACTAGTAACTTATATTGTTTTATTGTGAGTTTGTGAAAGTTTGATATTTTTTGAGGAAACTGTGTAAGTAGGCATAAGTTATATAAATGTATTACAAATTATAAATTGATGCATAATACATAGTGCATATACTATATATGCTATATTATAATATATACCTGTAGGTAGGTATTTATAATCAATATACTACCTATGTTTAATTTATACTAATTCAGAAATTGTTTTTAAATTTTTTCATTTAATAATTTATTAATTAACAAATAATTTTGTTTTCCATTTTTACCTACTCAGAAAATTAATAAATATAATAAACACTATATTTTTTTTAAATTTGCAGATATTTAGAAATATTAAATTTAAAAAAGCTTTCGGTTAAAAATGGTATATTATTATTATTTTAAAACTGAAAGAAAAGATAAATCATTTAAAAGATAATTCTGACCAATGATTAGTATAATTATATATTTAAAAAAAAGAAATAGGTAAGCGTGAAGATTTTATTTGTAATTTTCTCTACTATTATAAAATATTTTTGTTATAAAAAGTAGTTTTACAGACAGTTAAATACGATTTATAGGGACATTGTAATCACGGCCTTAAACTACTTACTATTTTTTCTAATTTAACGTAGATATAAGTTAACATTGTTGGACATCCATAGATAAATACATATATTGATTTCAAAGAAGTTTTTAATGTCTTGGCTCAGTTGGCTCGAAAGACATGAACATTTGATATAGTTTTCTAAATTTATTAAAGATTTTAAAAAACTAATTAAATTTGTATTGACTCAATGTACATTCTATAGCAACGGGGGGAGCAAATTTTCAATTTAATATTTTCCAACTCAACTGAAAAATCCTGAGATTGACTCACTGGACAGAAATTAATTTCTAACGAGAATATTCGCTTGAATAAAAAGAAAATGGCTTTTTGTCAACAGGAACTTATGCTAACAGAAAATGTCACTAATTCAAAACAAATGATTATAAAATGAAATGATCAATTATTTTTTAATTTTAATTTTAACAATCTACCGTATTATCCGTATTATTTTTTTTTTAATACACCCCGATTTACTATAAATCGTCACATAAAAATCAAGATATTTTCTAATCTTTCTGCTCGTCGAAAATTAAATCTAAAATATCTCCGTATTTGTTGTGAAACTGCGGGAACGGAATAAAATATAAGTGATTTTCGTTTTTAACTATTACTTTACATGAATAGTTTTGGCTAAATTTTCTATTTGAGAAATTTACTGTTAGTGAAAATTATAATTAGTGGAAGTTCCTATTTGAGAAACGTCATTTTAGTGAATTTTAATTGGTAAAAAATCGCATACATACAAAATTCATACTGGTAAATCGTTTAATGACTACAGTTCTCATTGCAGTATAGTCTGGTCTAAAATTTTGTCCTAGAAATAAATATATATGTACATTATCAAATCATTACCATTATATAATTTATATCTACAATTAATATTTTATTATCTTATTCATTATATAATATATATTTTATAATTTATTTGTTGTATATATTATGTAAACAAGTTAGGAAAGTCTACCCTGTAAGCGTATAAATTTCCGAGTTTCTATACCTATTCTAAACAATAATTTACATATATGAAAGAATACTAATAATGTTTATCGCCCTAGTAATCAAATCAATTATCTCTAAATTATGTTTAGAAACCTAAAACTAAATCAATAATTATTAAATGTAGTTATAATGGGACTATATTAGAATGTATTGTATATTTAGTATGTAATCCGTTGGCCTATCATGGCTGAAAAACAATAAGATGATTTTTTCAGTAGAAAATCAAGCGTGACGCTGATATTTTCCGGTGAGATGTTGGTATAATATTCAGCTGATACCTTTAGCCTAACTTCTATCTATTGACTCCGATTGCAATCACTTTCAAATTGATTAATCTTCCGGTGATAATAAATTATCGTAGATTAAGGTCCAAATAAACGCGTCGGTCTACTTGTTTATGATGTGTAGATTTTACGTATATTTAGGCAAATAAAGACAAATTCGTACATCCGCAACAACAATACAATCAATCCCAGTTTCCTGTCGTCATGTATCGTTTTACGCGCGAAGGAAATCATTCACAGAAACTTTTGGCAATCTAAATATTTGCATGTGATAAATCAAAAAATAACATCGACTCTCTCCCCCGTATATATTGGCTGCTCAATAAAATATGAAATGTAAGGCACAGGTCATGAAAAGATTTTATAAATTATTCAAATAAGAAAATATTGTGGGTCGAATACGGTCAAGTGGTCGAAATGCATGTTTCGGGGCACAAGGTCCTCGGTTTGAATCTTGGACTTTACCATCTTGGACTCTTTTAAAGACCCGAGTTTGTTCTACTTTAAGGTTTTCCGTTTTTAGTAAAATGTATTTTAAATCCCGATATATAATTATAACGTTATTATAGCCGTATTATATACATTTATACTATATATAAAGTACACTTGTAAAATATTATATCTATAACTAACTGTTATGAAAATTAAACCAGTTTAGTTAGTTAGTGAATAGAAAAAGTTATTAAGTAATTATTGAATTAAAAAAAATTAAAGGTTTACAAGTAAAAATTAAAAAGTTAACAGTTAAGTTAAAAGTTAAGTTATTCTTAACTTTTAACTTAACTATTTATATTTGATCGTGACCATAACTTATAAACTTAATTTATTTTTGGTTATATTAAATTTTAAATAACGTTACTTTTAAATAAAACTCAGTTAAGTTAACTTTTAAATAATTGATACATTTTTATTTCATGTTGTGTCTATTGTAAAAATGGTTGAATAAAAATATAGTTGTTTCTGTCATTCTTAATAATTAGTATATTATACGAATTATTTATTTCCCAAAAATATAAATAAAACAAGAATACCTATATATTATATAAAATAATCTCCCCATAATATAAATTGAGGAGTATGTTAGATTTTCCACCAATAAATATTATTTAGGTAGGTACTAATTTGCAATGAGCAATTTCTATTTGTTGAAATTTTGAAGAAAAAAGTAAGTACCTACCTACCTACCTACCTACCTACTAATCAAACATTTTTATGAACGTATTTAATGTTAATTTTGATAATTATTTTGATAAATATATTGTAGTATTTTCAATAATAGTATGCTAACATTTTTTAAAAATTTTAAAATGCTTAATGTTAAAAATATCAGTATTTCCAAAAAAAATAATAGATTCTTAATTATACCTGTATATCACAAATGTTATATTGACTCATACAAAAAAATTTACTTAACTTAAGTTAATTATATTAGTTATTTTTCTTTAACTTAACTTAACTTATTCGTTGACCAAATAGATAACTATTAACTTAAAACTATTTTTTTCTATTCACTTAACATAACTGAGTTTAAAAAAAATCATTAACTTGCCCAGCATTGGTATTTCCAATCAGGTTTCTTTTTCATTGTGTGTCTTAACTATTAAGAAGAGTTAAAAACTGAGTATCATATCATATCATAAATAATAATTGATAATTATAATAGTAATATTTGACGATAAATAAATGAAATAAATATAATAATAATTATTAAACTTGAATTTATTTACCTAATTGGAAAAATTGACGTTTATAAAAAGGGAAATAAGTCAAGTT
This sequence comes from Pemphigus obesinymphae, assembly GCA_025469235.1. Classification (NCBI taxonomy): domain Eukaryota; kingdom Metazoa; phylum Arthropoda; class Insecta; order Hemiptera; family Aphididae; genus Pemphigus; species Pemphigus obesinymphae. The sequence continues at coordinate 11,945 of JAIPRL010011332.1, forward strand.
AAATATAAAATACAAAATAGTCTATGTAGTTAAATAATTTTCAACTTTTCAACTTGACTATTTACTCCTTGACTCCAAGCCTTGTACAGTTGTACATGTGTTGTATACGACTTTCGCCATCCACCAAGAGTTTTTGTATGTTATCCTTTCGTTTCACATATACACAATACGATATTTTGTTATATTATTTTATTATCATTTATCAATATTCAATGTTATAAATGATGAAAACAAAAAAACAAAAACCCAAGAGCCATTAGGCAAAAATAAAAATAAAAAAATTACTCTCTCTATCTAATAATAACAATAATAATTACAGGACGTAATGAGTGAGTTAACACGACTGCGGCTGCGTCGGTGGTGGCATGCGCGTTCTTTAGTGAAACGGTCGTCAACAGTGTAATAACAAAAAAAAAACAAAAAACAAAGAAAAAAAGGGTTATCGAATCGATCATCGACTGTACGACACCACATAACGCACTATGCGAATCAGAGAAATTATTGTTTTTATTTTATTATGTTTTTTTTTTTTTTTCATACTATTATTATTATTGTCGTCATTGTTATAGTTCGTCAGAGGTGCACAAAGGGCTCCTGCGCGCATCCGTATAGTTATTTGTTTCTTACTACTTTTATTGTCATATCGTAATTGGATGATTTCTATAATATAATAATATTATCATATTATGTTTTGTTAGCATAATATAATATACTATAAATTTGATTATTAGGAAAATACGTCCGAGAACTTAGCGGCTAACATAGAACATATTTTGGTCGAACATAACCAATAAATATGTTGGTCGTCTGTTCAAAATTGTTGGAACTCTTTCAAAACTTTGTTAGAGTACTTACTTACATTACTTTATAATGAGCATATAAGTAATTTTCTGAGAACGCTGCCAACTCCACCCGACTTTTTTCTAAAACCTCAAAAAGTACTTTTATATGTATAATTAGGTATGTTTAACATTGTTGACATAGTTTCACAAAATTTTAGAACTTGGTTAATTTTGTGTTTCAAAAATTATACTATATATATAAAAAAAAATATATACTCTATATTATTTAAAAATTTTCACTAAATTAAATTAAATATTTTTAAGAAGCGTAGCATAGTTAACGTGATATCAGAGGTGTACTTTCAAAAACTCATATAAAATTAACAAACTTTCAATAGATCTTGAAAAATTTTCAACAATATACACATTATAAAATAGTTGGTACTATTCCATAACCAAAGTGTTAGGAAAAAGTTCTAATATTAGCTTGAATTTAGCGTCATTTTAAGAAAATTTCTTGACATTAACTCATTAATGAATGAGTCGACCAATATCTTTTAATATTTCAACAATTCACAACTAATTACATTTTATTTTGGGTTAATTTGAAAAGGTTAAAAATTAAAAGGAAGAAAAGTCTCTTATCTAGTAGTTATCTTAATCTATAATTTAAATTCTTCATAGAATTTATACTAATATAGTAATATGTATAATGTAGTATTGCAAACCATTTAAAACTAATGGTATGAAAATAACATTGAATTTTTTTAGTATGATTCTAATGATTTTAATAAACAGTACTTCAGGAAAAAAATTATTTTAGGAAAAATTGAACTCGTTATTGCATTAAATTAAAAAAAATTTTAAAAATAATCGTTTTTTATTTATTACATAATTAAAATTCATTGTATTGTACCTAATTAGTTGTAAACGGTGTTATTATATAAATAATGTTATTATAATAAATAAAAGTTATTATTTGTTTAATACACTGGAAAAATGTATTCTCTAAACAGATAAATAATTAATTC
>JAIPRL010011333.1:0-13756 GCA_025469235.1 Pemphigus obesinymphae
TATGTATGTATGTATGTATGTATATATGTATGTATGTATGTATAGTGGCGTACGCAGGATTTTTCAATGGGGAGGGCTTGAAAATAAATAAGTAATCAGTAGACACAAGATTAGGCATGAAAGAATAAAGTAGGTGAGTAGGTGCTATTTGAGTGTTATAATAAAATAGGTACTGTTAAAAATATATATTATAATGGTATATATAATATAATATATATATAGCGGCGTATTTATGGAGAGGGAGTATAGGGGTACTGAAAATTCATGTAAATATCATTATATTAATGATTGGTTTTCAATATATTTGACCCACCCACCAGAAAAAAAGTTGAAAATACGTCATTGTATATATATAACATATAGCATTTGATAATATGAAACATAAAAAAAGTACAATTATACTGGCAATGGGGGGGGGGCTTCAGCCCCTTAGCCCCCCTCTGCGTACGCCACTGTGTATGTATGTATGTATGTATGTATGTATGCAGTGGTAAAGCAAGGAATTTTGTATGGGGGGCTAAGATCATATATTTTACTTATGTAGATAATAAAAAATGTACTTAATAGTATCAAAAAGTATATTGGTTAGATATTATACAACACAAAATATAATAACAATTAGGAATAAATTAAAAAAAAATATATAGGTATATGAGTATATTATATAATATATAGATTATAAAAATAACAATATTTTATAAATTATTCTAAAAAATATATAAAAAGAAAATATGTCTAGAGTATTTGTAAAATATTTATAAAGGTAACAACTATAGTTTCGACTATAAGTTATCATGAGGTTACACCTGATACTATTAAGAGAACGCCACACATGCATTATTTTATCATAAAAACTGTTTTGCGAGAAAAAATTGTTCTTAGGCTGTAATTTGAATTAAGAAACTATATTGTTGATAAAATAATCTGTGATCTATTGTTGTCTTTTAAAAAAAAATATAAACTCTTAAAAAAGTTACTAATTTTTAAAAACCATTTTTTAGGATATTTTTACAAATGGCGTAATATCAGTTATACTTATGATATCGAAAAAAAAACGAAAATAGAATAAAGATAATTTTGTCTAAAATACTGTGTCAAAATTTGGTTTTTTAATTACAACTGTACCCCGAGAACAATGTTTTATCGCTAAACCGTTTTGTTAAAAAATATTGTGATTATACAACAATAAAAAGTGTTAATACTACAAATATATTTTTTAATTACTTTTAAAATGTATTTAAATATATTTGTTCTTCTTAAAATATCATAAAAATTGCCTTTAAGAACCCTTTAAAAATCACATGTGTAGCGTCTTCTTGGTAAGTAACGATGTAGGCTAATCTGATGATGACTTATAGACGAAACTATTTTTTACCTTTATAAACATTTTGTGAATATTCTAAGCATATTTTATTTTTATAATATAAATTAATTCTGTATTATATATATATATGAAATATTGTTGTTTTTATAATATATATTTTATTTTAACAATGAGGATAATCAAACTACTAACTGCAGTTTTCTAGGAGTATTTTGATAAAAAATTTGAATAATGTAGTCTTCTTTGAACTCTTCTTTTTTATGAAATTACAATGATCGTATTCATACATTTTTTCTTTTATCATCCATTTTTTAATAATTTTTATTAACAAAATTACAACCACAGAATATGACAAAACTATCACTGAATAACTGCAATCAAATGAGCATAAATAGCTAAAAACAACACAGACAATGGGGAGGGAGCTATAGCCCCCTTCGTCTTCCCTCTGGCTACACCCTTGTTTGTATGTATTATATGTGCGTGTGTATGTATATATGCATGTATCTATGTATACATTTTTACATAATATAATACTATATATCAATAAGTATATTTTATATTTTTATTTTCGTTTTTATATAAGTACAATTTTTATAAGTATATACTATATATCAGGGGTGGCTAACGAGAAAAAATTGTGATTGTGAAAATAACTTTAAAAAAATTGTTTATAAAGAATATGATCTATAATAATGCGTATGTAGAATTTTCGTGTAACTTTAAAATTCAAGAAAATACAGATAAAAACTAAAAACCGGCTTTTCTTAATTTTATGGAAAAACAACAATCTTAAAAAAAATAATAAAAGACCTTTTTTTAGTAAATATTTATAGTACTATACAATAATTTATTGTTCTATAAGTTTAAACGTAACTTTAAAAACTAGTACGCGCAAAAAGTGAAAATTCACCTTTTTTCATAAAACTTCTACCACTTTGATGCACGGTAAGGGGTAGAATTTCCATACTCAAACTTTACCATAATTATTTTGTAATACATGGATCAACATTTTGGGTATCTGACATTAAATATAAAAGAAAAAAATTTACTTTATAACTAAGGACCACCTCACTATAGACATGGTACATACTATTTATTATAACCCCATTTAAATACACCCCTAAAGTAATTATGTATCTAGTGAGTTTAATATTAATTAAATCTATTAAGTATATAAGTTTATAATATTTTTTAACAACAATATGACCTAGTAGGGTACGTTATTTTGCAAAAGTTCATTGCTCTAAACAACGTAGGTAATTTATGACGACAAAAGGTTAATGTATTCAAATATAAAAAAATATATCAATTTAAAAAATATATAATTGTGTATACTAAACAAATCACGCAATTAACTATTTGCATAAAGTAAAAACACGATCGTTATGTATATTTTCTTTGACCTCTTAAATATTTTTACCTCCAAGTGTACACGCTTTGTTTAAATGAATGGTATTCGACAAGTATTATATAATATATTGAATATATATAAATGTTTTTGAAAATATGTTACATTATCGTTAATGTCGTACCTATAGGTTCAATCGTAAAAAATTCCAATATTTACTGCAATATAGATTGTATGTGAATATAAATATGGTTTAAGTACGAACGTGATATAAACAATAGGTACCAACTTACGGTTAAAATTAAAAATTTTATGCTATTCGGTAAACAATGTTTACTAAACATATTATCAATAATAGGCAATACTATCCAATTTTAGAGGCAATTTCAATGAAATGAAAAAAATAAAAATTTAACAATTGAAAAATATTTAAACTATAAATACATACTCATGAGTAATTTAAAAGTAGTTCTATACTAGTATCATATTTTATTGTTGTGCATTATGTAGATATCGATTCAAAATTATAGGTACCTACTACCTACTACCCAATGCTGGGCAAGTTAATTATTTTTTTAAACTCATTCAAGTCAATAGAAAAAATAGGAAAAGCTTAAAGTTAATAGTTTTTTTTTTTTAATGATTAAGTTAAGTTAACAAAATAACTTATTAATTTAAGTTGTTTTTTTTTTTTGTATGAATCAATATAATATTTGAGATATACAGATATAATTAAGTAACTATAATTTTTTTGAAAATACTGTTCTTTTATAACTTTAAGCATTTTAAAATTTTTAAAAATCATTAGCATTATATTATTGAAAATACTACAATGTATTTATAATAATTATTAGAAACGACAAAAACTCCTTTATTTTTATTCAAAAATTTTAACGATAGACACAATATGAAATCAAAATGTATCAATTATTTAAAAATTAACTTAACTAAGATTTAATTAAATGTTAATATAACCAAAAATAAGTTAAGGTAACAAAAATCAAATTAAAAAAATTAAGTAAGTTAAAATTAACTTAACTGTTAACTTATTAACTCGTTAATGCCCAGTATTACTACTATATACATAGATATTCAATTTACATAAAGCTATTTCAAATCTGAAATTTCAATAATTAATTAAAAATAAAGGCGTTTAATTATTTTAAAACAGGGAAGCTTCTTCTTATAACTATATAATAATACCTCCTTGAAGAGATTTTTTAAATACTGAAATATATAGCCTAATATTTATACATTAAAAATCATTTTTATTTATATATATAAATTCAAAATCATTATTTTAAGGACAATAAAAGTCATGGTCTTTTTTTTGACATCAAAATTATGTTTCTGCAATAATTGTTTACTGCACTTTGCACATAGAGCCAAACATTGTTTTTACATAACAAGAATACAGTATTTTAACGTCGTTAAAGTATTTAGTAGGACAATTAAAATTGGCGATCATATATTTTATTAATATATTTGTAGGGAATTTATCATTAGTAATAAAAACTAACATTTATATATTTTTTATACCTGAAATAATTTATATAAATGAAATTTTTTATTACGCACTTATAGAACGTTATTCGTGAAAAAATATATATAGAATATAATGTATTATATAGTTAGTTTTGCCATAACTCATTGTTAATGTATTTTTTTTTTTTATTGTATTTAAAAAAATAATTAAGTCTTTTCTTTTTTTGTGTAGTTTTTTTTGTGACATTTTAAGAGATCAATATTCCATTCCATATATATTATATAATAATAGATGCGTAATAATAATAATAATAATAATAATAATATTTGGTATACCCATGATGGTCGATTCGAATTTTGATTGGTTGTCGGACAGTTATTAAACCATTTAAAATGCAATTATTTTCGCTCGTATAATGTGATGAGAAAAACCTCAGTCGATGGTGTAAAATTAATAAATACAAAGTATATTGTCCGTCATTGCTGCACGTAAACTTTATATATTATCAAAATTATATTTTATACAAATAACTCGGTGAAAAATTAGACAGCGACAGCAAAACATTTGAAGTAGAATAATATAAAAATATTATTTTGCTTTTTTAACAAAATGATTTTTTGCACACATTCGTCTACAATGTAATCATGTTATTACTCATATTTATATATATATATATATATAATGTACACAACATGTATGCAATAATGCGTTTTAAAAAAAATTTCACACTTCAGCTAGTACTTATTTTCTTTTTCATTTTTCGTTTACCCATGCGTACATAACCATTAACCGTTTATACATGTGATTGCTTAAAATATTTGCCTTCAAATTTAGCACGTATATAGTACAGCTGAAAACTTCAAAATGTGTATATGGATACAGCTTACGCGTTCACATAAATTAAGGTTTTGCTTAGTTTTTTTTTTGTTTTATGTTTTTGTGCAAATCGTACACAAATATAAAACGATTACAAATACTTACCGTACTACCTAAGTTTAAGAGTTTTTAAGAATCCCATTTTCAATATTTATCTTTTAATAAGCAGCTCGTAGTTCTCTAAACACTTAATATTTAACGTTTTAAAAATGGTCATGTTAGGAAGCTATAAAGATGTAACTCCATACAATTTTCATGTCACTTTAGATTTTAGAGTTAAGAACATTTTTATACTTACCTTATTTCTTTTTATTTTCAATAATTCATTTTAAAAGGATTTAATATAGGATTTTGATAAATCGATTCTAAACGAAATTATCTGTCCATAGACATCAAAATCTCGATTTTGACCAAATTGGTGTTACTACTTTGTGGTGCTTATCACAACAGATTAGGTATATATAATATAAACATCGCGAAACTAAAACTAGCCGTGATGTTTATTGATGTTATACAATAGACGTGCATAAATATAATAATTGGTATAATTATATTTATACCCTATTATTGTTCATTTAGCCGTATATTCCTAAATCGGTCGAATGAATTTTTGATTTTAGTCGCCAATAGGAAATAGTACACATTACTGATTTCATTAGGTTGGAAAATTGAAGATAATTGGTGATCAAGGGCAACACGACTGGTGCAGGTACCTACTCTTTATATAAGTCTTAATTTGTCACGCAGTTGGATAATGATTTCAAAATATACATATTTTTTGTCTCACTCGGTCATAATACAGACGTATTGATAGTGATCGTTATCAGGATAACATGAGCTGCAATTTTTTTAAAACACAATTCCCCTCAGAAACTACCGAAGAAACATTTACGTACTTACCCAGGTATGTTTAAAACTTTGACTATATGACATTTATACTTTGGTAAAAAAAAAAAAAAAAAAAAAATCACAAGATTAATGTATGTAAGTCTGTGCAGTTACGTTGAGTCTATAACATATAGCAATTACATAAATTAAAAACGAAACCATTAGGGTATAGTATATCAAATGCAAATATTCATCAAACAAAATGTTAATTAATCATTATAGTATATGAAACCGCTGTGAGTAAATAATTGATACATCATACCGTTTAAAAGCGTATATTCATTATTAAAATAATAATAAGTTGGACGTGCGATTGCTAAACATATACGAATGAGCGACATATTGATCCGACAAGAGACTGATTCGGAGCAGTAGATTCACGTATTAGTTATTTGATTTTAATATCATACCGCAAAAAAATGTTTAGTATAATAATACTCATCATATATTATGGTCTCAAATTAATTTAATTTAAAATGTTATTTATTTATCTTAAAAATTCACCTAAGTGACTTCCTATATATTATAATTATTTTAATACTACACCAACTCTGCAGTAGGTAATAGAAAATGTACATTATAAAAAAATGAAAATATGTCCGCAGAGAAAATATACAATCGGTTTTTAAAGTTCGTACAGATCCTAAAAGTAATCGAATTTCATCTATGAATATTTTAACATGATCACAAAATGTATTTATAATAAATCATAATATAAACCCAAAGAAGTAATATATATATATTTTATTGTAAGAATTTTATTTTAAATTTACCTAACTATATAAATTGTATAATTCCTGTTATATATATTTTATAATGATACTTGTATTATACATACAATTAGATACTTAGAGTGTATATATTATATACCCATAAGACCTATACGTTTTGATCGATTAAATAAATAATTTTCATAATAATAATAATAAAATAGTACATGTATACGTAAATGTTACAGATTAAAATATATTATAAGAATGCATTCTAGAAAAATAAAGTACTCTATGTATATACTGACACAATATAATATAGTGAAAACTAAAAAGTCCGTCGTTTGTTCAAAATCTTTGTAAACTATATTTTCGTTTATTCATTTCATAAAATGAGATAGGTGTTTCAAAATAAATGGAAGCTACGATAATATGTACACAATTTGAACTTTACGGTCTGCAGATACATTTATTTAATATTAAACTTATAATAAATTATTCGTTGATGGTAATGACAACATAGACATGCATAAAATATTCATTTTCCAACTGGATTGTTGTCAAACTATACTACTGCTGCAGTGTATACGTACTTTACTATTACTAGCTGATTATATACATTTCATTTTATTATTGTTCAATGTGGTATTGCATTAGTTAAACGTTGAGCTTTAAGTATTTACAATAAGTCTACATTTTATGATTTTATTACCTATTCGTTATTCGAAATAGTGTTGGCAAAAATTCTTATTTCACATGAAATAATTAATGGGTATAAATATATAAAACATAATACGGTTTTGGACATAAACATGTAATACATCTTTTTACTTATTATTTTTAAACAAGCAAAAAAAAAAAAAAAAATCTATTATTTATTCACTTATATGATATCAATCTGACATCTACATTCATATTTTTTCTTTAGCGATAAATAATATAAGATAGTGTTGTTATTTGCTATATATATATATATATATATATATGCTAACAAAATTAAATTATTTTCTTCAACCACAAAATAAAATACTAAAAAATAAATATGTATATATATATATATGTATATAATTAAATTATAATACAATTTTTAGTTTTATATTGATAAGATTTACTACACAAAGTAGGCAATGATACTAATTTGTTTATTAAACGACCATTAAATATTATATATATCTCCCCAAAAATAATGAGTTACGGTTTATCGTTTTTTTTTTTTTTTTTTTTTTTTAAAGTTATTATTACTGCTATTATATATTTAAAAATTACGGAAATTCAAATGTATCTAAAATATCTTTTGATTCTATAATACATTCTGGATAGGAATTTAATAATATTTTCTTTTATAATGAGAATTTAAATATAATAATTAATTCTTTATAGGTGGTTATATAACTTGCATAAGGGATTTTCCCTTTATATATCTATTCGCTGTTATATTTGAATATTAATACCCATTAGAATACATAAATAATTGTAGATTATTTTAATTCGAACGTGAAGAATAGTTTAATAAATGTTTAATTAATTAGATAACAGTTTTTGCATACTAAAATAGCCGGAGTTCCGAGTCAACTTATGTAAATTCATTTACCGTTAAGTATTTTAGGAATGTATCAGATATTTATCGTATGTAGATTATGTTAACGTGGTTATTTTCTACATTCAATAATACAGCTATTATAACAGTGGTACGAAACATTTTTAACGAAAATGTAAATTACAATGCGATCAGTGTATTATATATTTGTTGAATTCTTTGAGGGCCGAAGAAGTATCAGTGGCGTATATTAACGGCGGGAGGGATATGGGAGATGGAAACCCACTTGACATACGTATTTTCAATGATATCTTATTTTCACTAGTTACAATATTAAAATATCCAATATACAATTGCATAGGTATAACGCTTAATTATGGGGCATGTCAATGGATACATCATAAAAAAGTACAGAAAAAAATGGCTGGGGTTTTAAATTTTTAATATTTTTTAAATCGGATTTTTTCATTGATAAAAACACAAAACTTTCTAGTGAAAAATAAGTTAAGTGCTTATTGGTTATTTATACGTTATCTAATAAATAAGATAATAATATGATATAAACGCCTTGCATTTTACGCATTAAGTATAACGTTTAAATTCATTTGTCATCTAATTATAATTTTACATTCTAAGCAAAGCGGGGATTTTGGATTTTTGTGGTCAACTTTTCGACCGGAAGACTAGATTGAATCGTTTCATATATTTTCTGTTTTCCAGTGTGTAATCAGGAAGGTTTATCAGACAGGATTATCTTTTACATTTTAAATAAACACATAAGAAAAAAGTATAAGACGTGTTTACTAAAAATTAACGAAAAAACTGGTTATTTTCTTGTAACTACGAGAATAATAGTTCTAGAAACTTTTACTAGATATTTTTACGAAGTACCTATATATTTAAACTATTATTATTGCTCTGCTCAAAATCGTTTTATAAAAAAAATCATTTATATTTTCTCTCAAGTTCCATACATTCATGAATCCAGTATACATATACGAGTACTACTATCTGACGAGTGAAATGGTTCTACCCTTAGACCTTATTGACCAGCTTTTTAAATTTAAGTTTTATCATCAGATGAGTTTCCAGTTACAATATTATCTAAAATATTATATCATTTTCCCTTTAATCATTTCAATAAAAGGATATCCGTATTTGACATAAGTGTAATTCTTCATTTTTTTTTTTTTAATTTGCTAAAATAATGTCGACAATTTAAATATGTGATTCTGCTGCTAAAAAATATAAAATGTCATCCAAATTTTCTTTTAAGTAAAATACACACTGTTTAAACTTAATATTTCCATTAATATATTCAACTTTGAGCTGATGTAACTACGTGATAATATGATTTATTCAAATGCAAATTTTGTTGATATTTTATTTTCAAATCAATTATAATAAAATTTGGGGCAACGTTATTAAAAAATATATATATATATATATATTCACCAATAAATAAATAGCATCCTTATAAGTGTAACAGGAGAATATATAAATAAATTATATAGCATTTATATAATGCATAATATTAGAAATTGGATGCTCCTTAATTTGTATTCAGCTAAATATATATAAAATATTTAGTTGTGAAAAAATGTTGATGCTAGAAAATCCTAAATACGCCACTGGGAGATATGGTGAATCTATATTTACTATATTGTATATCGTATGATTTTTTATGTATACCTACCTGACCTTTTTATGGTTACTGGTTAGTGGTTAAGTGTATAATATTCTATAAAACATACGAGTACAGTGTGAATTAAATAGGTCGAGAAATCTGATGAAAAAAAAGAAGATTACCAAGTAATATCTATTAGATTGGATTCACTTGTGCTTTTTAGGCATGTATAAGACATGTACTTATAATATATATTTTCCTGTGGTTAAAATTTAAATGCGTATGAAATTTATACATCCCCCTCTCCCCAAACACAGATATTTGCCTCCAGCATTATTTTTATTATTAATGGGGCCGCGGGTTGATTGAATACCGAGTAGATACCCGGTCACCCGGATAATTATTTCTGGCGCACCTATATAAACTGCTCTGCTCACTTGGATAGTTTAATTTAAAAATATCACCAATTTGTTATACATTTTCAGTTCGAGTAGATAAAATAAATATATAGTAAAATAATTTATTTTCGGTGGGGCAGTGGCGTAACTACGGGGATGATCTAGATAATATATCACCCCCCAGAACCATTTTTTTACTATGTTAACTTGTTTTATAATTTATAATTCATATTTCATATTATTGATATAAAAATTAATTGGGACAATATACATATGTCCTGTAAACTTTTGGTCACGTGTTTTCTTTATACATAATAATAGTACAAAATATATAGGTAATATCTATATATATATATATATATATATATATATTACGGTATAAGTAAATTATAGATAAAACACATTTGTGATACAAATATATTATAGTTTTTCGATTTATCTTTTCGTGATTATCCAGTGAAATCTGATAATATATACTGGTATAATATTCTATGATAATAATGCAATTTTCTTATAATGATACACTGATAATGTGTAATCAGGGGTACAATCTGTGATTGAAATTCAATTTTGCGCGTTTCAAAATTTTCATTTATTTATCATATAAGCATATTGGTTATTCATCTGTTTTCATTGCATGGCTAAGTTCACTGAAACAGCTTAATGCTTATATTAGGTATATATTTATGTTTATTATTATAAAATAATAGTTTTCAAATAGCTTTTTAAACGAACTACAGGATCGTTTTTTAACCAATAATCAGTTTTTGAAGGTATGGGTAATATCTACATTATTTGTAAACATAATTTTTAAATATTATTATTAGATATATATGTATTTCATAAACCTTTTTTACTATGATTTTATTAGTTTGATAAATAATTTCAATTTTCTTAAGATTTGAATGCCTCTTTATTAATAATTCAAAAACTTTTAAACTAACTCCTGAAGAAACTGATAAGTTTAATAAGCTTGTCGAGTTTACTCACTATAGATCAACAAGCGTGTGACATTAATTGAATAAATAATATGGACAAAAAAATGTCGACTTATAATTTAAATATAGGTATCTAAAAACTGCATTATATGCACTTTTTGTGTGCAACAAAGATTTATATCATAATATATATTTTTTTCTCGAGATTTTGTGTACACTTCCTGTATCAACGGCCACTTCGGAACGAACATTTTCCGGTAGGTAATAGTTTATAAAAACTTATTAATTCTTATTTACGTAATACTATGTCAGAAATATATGATCTCGTTTTGATTTTTAGATTTCACTGTTTCACTATATATATCAAGATTATTGTATTATTAATGTATAGGTTCCGTATTTTAGTTTTAGGTTAGACTTAATGGATTGTCATCCATATCAATAAATAATCACATTAAATTGAATGTAGAAGAAATTATTGACAAACCTTCGAAAAATCCCCAAAAAACCGAAAATATTTTTATAATTTATAAGAAACCTATACATTTTTTTTTCACTCCTTATGAAAAATATCTATATCACCCACCAAAAAATGGGCCTATAGTTATGCCACTGGGGTAGGTGGGGAACAATTTCTAGGGGATAATATCCAACTTCCAATATATATTATACAACTGCAGGTGTATCATCGAAAACCCAAATGTTAATATTTAATATTAATGTTAATGTTAATTTAATAATAAGTTTACCTAACTATTAATAAAAATTTTAATATGCTTATTTTATTATTTATTTATGTACATAACATAATATATTTATTAAACTTGTTTGTAGAAAAATAACATAAGAAACGTACTTTATACAATAGAGTTTATCGAAGGTATATATTGACATTCTAAAAACTTAAAATCTGTTTTACCACTTTTCAGTAATTTTCATAAAATATTTAACTTTGATTTGTTTTATTGTACGTTGTATAAAATTGTTTTGGGTAGGAGGCGAGCAGTATTTTTCGGGTAACAAAAACCGTTGTGATAGGAAATTTATTGTAGTTGGTATTTTTAAAAACGTTCATTTTTAATTTTCTTAGTAGTATTTTTAAGCGTAAAGGAAAACTACCAATAAAAAGGGAAAAGTACAATAGTCAGAAAATAATATACTCATATAAGCGAAGTGCTTATACATTTCCTGATTCCTATTGACGGGGTTTTACATTAAATAAATATTATAATAGACAATCTGTAGACGACAGTACACTTGTTTTTAATTTTTATTCAAATTAAATTACATAATGATATCAATCAGTGAGACACATGTCATTTTTGACTTTGTGTCGTTTTTAATTTTAATTTTTCGGATTACTGTACAAACATTTCCATCCGTAAGTTTATATCGGAAACCACGATATTTTATTTATTTACTATATTATATTGTAAGTACCTATATAATTATATTAGGTACTCGCCTATTTTTTTCATTACTTATAGGTACTAGGTAGGCACTTGTTTTCACCGCACAATCGGTCAATATCGTATTATAATTTTACAAAACATTGATTCAATCAATTTCCCGTTTGCCATCCAATTTCCTGTTGTGTCTGGCGAGATATTTGTCGTCATATAGTCGTGCGATTAGCGTTTTCAGCCTAAACGTATATACATACAATATAATATATACATAATATATAATAATTGGTTACGACGGCATCTTTTCAATTATTTTGTGTCAACGCATGTTCTACATAAAGCTATTATCTATAATAGTTATAACAAACAATTTATTTTTTTTCTACAGTGACATTAAATAAACAAGCGCATGACAATATATATTTGTGCAGCGACCTAGTAGTAGGTATTTAAAATGTTATCAAGAAGAAAGATTTTGAAAATACAAAACAACATTTTCGACTTTGGAGGGTATCGTATTTAGATAAAATTTTCACTCACTCGAAATAGAAAAATTCAATTATGTAGATATATTATTATAAAACTACAAATAACTTTAACTTTATTGTATTTATCATTTTTTTCAACTGAACAACGATACTCGTATAATAAAAATAAAAATGACATTTTTTTCTTTGCATAATTCTCAACATTGATTTTTTATTGTCCCGTGAATGAACAACTCGTTTCAAATACGAAATAGTCCATTTGGGTGAAGTGGACATATATTACATTATTATAAAAAAAGTTCCGTGCATTGCAGTTTGTTAATGCATGAATTCTATTTTTATTTTTACATCATCTTTAAATGGTTTAGTACTTCACATTTTGAGTTCGGTTATATTGTTATTTTACTATTAATATAAAACGAAAATAACGAAATAAAACTCAAATAACTTACTTAATATCCTTTTAGTTTTTATCATTATCAGCATATATTATACTATTAAAAAAAACAACATGGATTCCTGTAAAAGTTACCTAAACTATAAAACAATATTTGTTGAATGTGTACGAGTATAGTTAAATTAGGCCAGTGGCGTCATTTGGGGGGGTGGCAACTCATACATTTGCCCCAGTCTAAACTATAACTCAATCTCAAGTCGGCAAATTTAAAAATTTTAATTGTCCAATATTTTTGTAATTGACGTTTTCGAAAATGGAAATATAAAAAAT
>JAIPRL010011334.1:0-13754 GCA_025469235.1 Pemphigus obesinymphae
TCCAGTTGTGTTGATATGTGTTTTTGTACTTAATAAATTTGCACTAGGGGTAAAATATTATTATCATTACACTGATTATTAGTAATGTATTAAATACAATTTAACATCTATATTTTATACCTAATGACAAGCACTTTTTACGTTTAATTGTTTTTGGTTTAACACATAGTATGTTCATTAAAATATTTTGTTAGGTGAAATTCTACATTCAACAACATATTATACATGCACATAAAAATAAAATAATAATTATTGTATAACCCAAGCAAAATATATAAATAATTATTAAAATAAATACAATTATTCTAATATCACCAAAGATGATAATATAAACTATGATCGTATGTGAACTTTTAAATTTTTATTTATTTCACTCTACGACATATTATAGTAAATATTCTCATATACCTAGCATATTCTTTATACATTTAGACTCTGTGATTATCAAGGGAGAAATTTGTAGTATATTAGAGAGTGAACGCATTTTAATACCGCTAATATATCTGCATTCTCTTAAATTAAATGTCTAAACTTTTATTAACATAACGTTTTTGGAACCTTCCTATATAATTAATTTAGCACTGCCATACTTTTCGAGTTATTGTGTACTGTGTCTATGTATTACGCATCTTAGTCTGTCGTCAACCGTTCTGAGTCAACCCTGTGAGTGTTAACGATTGTTGTTAACTACTATTCGGCAATTATCATAAATCCGGTAAGTTAAATATCTTTTTAGTAACTATTCCTATTATTCATTTTAGAATGATTTAATTTACAAGTAAATAAATCAGAATTATAAAACGTACATGAATTTGTTAGTTTACACGATCGAAACATTTGTAATTATTAGAATTCTCGGTTGTGAATATTAATTTTAATTCACTTGATTGCATGAAATGAGAATTGAAATCCGTGAATTTATTTCCGGTGATCTTCAAAATTCCAAGGAAATATCAATTATCGATTTTGCGAAATTCGTGTTGTTTCCGATTCTATGTACTTTATGGCAGTTTTTCTTTTAGCATTAAAAATCTATTAAGAAAATTGAAAAATAACTGCTCCAAAATATATACTAAATTATGCGATTCTCTACCGGAAAACGGGCAAGACCTAGTAGGAACTGCCACTAGAATTTTTGGTAAAAATAATGCTGTATTCATTTTCATAAAAAAATAAGTTTCTATATTCCTACACTGTCCATATGCTACTCAATGTTTTTGGAAACACTGGTAGGTATTTACCAATACTAATATAATAATATAGGATTATTAGTCTATAAGACTAATAGGATTATTATTATACATTTTATGAGATAGAAAAAATAAAGATAAAATATAAGTAGATATTAATTACTATTTATTATTTATCATTGTTATAATTATATTTTCCGTAAAACTTAAGTTTTTAAATTAAAAAAATTCTCTTTTAATTCCTCATAAATCTAGTATTCTTACATAATCAGATTGAAAATGTTTTTTTTTGAATTAATAACTTTTAGCCTTTTTATAAAAAAAAAATGGTTTCGTGCACTGTGTAATAGCATATGGCACACATATTGGCTATGGGATTCGGCATTAAATCATTCCAAAATACATGAGCAGCCATCATTTTTTGAATAACGTTTTGAAATTACAGCTTTAAACTACAGAACACATTTTTTTGTGTAAGAAAGATTATATTTATACAAAAATATTTTACGTGGTAAAAATGGACTAATGTGGACTAATAATATAATATTATTTCTTTTTGTAGCAATGCATTAGTTTATGTTATTAAAAAAATAATCTATTTTAATCTCATCATATTATAATACCAAAATTCATAATTACTAAAAAACTCATTCATCAAATTATATTATATAAAATAGTACAGTCATCAGGCGTCTATTAGAACAGTAATTACTGTTAATTTTTACATAAAACGTTTAAAATTTAAAAACGAAATCCTAAAATGTCATTATTTATGTACCCAATTATTTTGTGTGATCGTGTTATTATACACACATAATATTCCAACTATACATCCATGCGTACAATTATCGCTCATTTAAGGGGACAAATAAGAATAATTGAGAAATAAATTGCTATTGCTTATTAAAAATCAATTTTATACACCTCAAATATTGTTGAAAAAAATTCAATTGAGGCGGCTAATTTAAAGTCATCTCCCCCATCATATCATCCTCTGGGCTCAAATCGAGGACGGTCTTTATAATGATGTATTATTATTAAATAATTTTCTTGACGTTTCTTAGGAATTACAGTGCTAAAATTAAATATTTCAGAAAATATATTTTAAATAATTTTTAAATTATATATGGTTTAAATAAATAATTACTATTAATTCTCAATTTAGAGAATATTCTCCCTAAATATTATTACCGTAATTATATTATATTAATACGTAAAACAATTATATTTATTTTATGTTATTTATTATTTTAATAATTATATTATAATATATATATATTATATTATATTGAAATTATTTAATAATTTCAATGTTTAATAAGAGCTTTAGGAAAAATAACGGAAATTTCACGAGTTCGTCAAAATCAATAATTGTTATTATTTCGTAATTCCAAAAAGCATGGCTTTGGAAGTATTGGTACATTTTCACTGAATATGAATCATTCTATTATATTGGGGCGCTGAATATTAATTTTATGTATTACAATTTATGCCATGTTAACATTTAACTATTGATATAGTGAACACTGTATAATATTAAAATGTACATTAAGTGTATGACGAATATTGTCTTATCTATATGTTGGTATTGTACTAGATCAAACACAAATGATGTTATCCGCGTGGCTATAACACAATAGAATTTGAAAAGTAGCAAATTGCTGTATTATTATGACTCTGCATGAATGATATATAATGAAAGAATCTTTATAACAAAAAAAAAGATTATTAATTTTTATTGATATAATCAAGGTTACTGGCACCTACCATATTTAGATATTTAAAATATATATATATTTTTTTTTTATCATAGTTTATAAACTTTATTGTAAAGTTTAAAATGTTATTTAAAATTTATCACCTCTTTAAATAATAAAAAATATTTAATGACTAAACGTACCTGAAGATCCATTGATAACCAAAATAACTTGAATTGTGATAACTTCAGAGTAGTTATATAAAATATATAAAAAAAATACATATTATATACATTTTTTTATTTTTAGATTTAATATGCATAGTCCTTACAATGAAAACTTGATTTCGCTTTATTGATCATTAATTATTTGACAATATTTAAAAATGTTTTCTCTGAGTTTTTTAAAAACATCATATAGTTCCAATTATTTATATAAGCCATAAAATGTTTATTTTGTAATATTATACATATATTTAGGAGGGTTAGAAGTAATATTTTTGGAATTTAGAAAAAAAATTACACTTACTTTACATGCATTGTCATACTACGCAATAAACCGATTGAATTTTATAATAATATTACAGCTAATTTGCAAATTCCATTTTTAATATTTCAATGGCCTAGTTTTTACCACGGGTACTTAGCTGGTGCGCACCAAGTAGGTCCGCAACATACGTTTGATACCTACGTCCGTGTTTACACCGAGCATATTATCATTCTGTATTATCAAAACATTACCAAAAAATAACATTCCGTTATGTGGATTTAGAAAAATTAAAAGTATAATATTTAAATGTAATAACACGTAGTAAAACACTGTAAAAACCACAATCAAAAAAACATAACTTTAAATAAATGATTTTTGTGTTTGGCGAATCTCGAATTTGGTCTGACACTCCATGCTCGATTGTATCCGACTATATTGATGCGCTCCTGTTTACACCGAATCTTTAATGCGTAAAACGCTTGGTATGCGTATCAAGTACACGGTGTAAACTAGGTCAGTAAATTCGAATAGTAGATACCTAATTACATTAAATCGAGCATCTACAACCTAACAACTACCTAATATTTTCTGAAATGTTGAAAATTAATTTTTATGTGAATATATAATATATATAATTGTATACTCTTAAAACATAAACAAATTAATGAACTACTTAAATTGAACCTATCAAAATTCCATAAAAAGATTTAAAATTTAAATGTTTAATCGATCAGACTCTATTCTGAGACCTTTTGAATATATTTATTAAATAAAACCGTTTTTTAGGAATAAATGAAAACAAAATACAGTAATGTATAGGTAATTTAAATTTTAAAAATTAATTTCTACAATATCCTAGAAAAAAGCTGTTAAACTAATTTGCTGTTTAATAATATGTTTATAAAATTAACATCAAATTAATAGAAGTATAAGTAATTGTGTTATTCTTTTAGCCTGTATTAGGTCTAAGCTACCACAAGAATATTCATCTCCAAAAAGAAAAATATTACTATTAATCATTGTATTTTCTTTTTTATTCTGTTATTAATTAAAAATAAAAAGGTTGTTGAAATTTAAAATCAATAATTTTGATCAGATTTTTAAGAAAAAAAAAAAATCATCGTTTTCAACGTTAAGCTAATTCTGTTCGAAACAAGTTGTAGTAATATTTAAAATAGGTGGATGAGTTTGAAATACATTTTACAACCACTAGGAACATTTTCTGCCCCCCCCTCCACCGATCTATACGTTAATATCGTAAATCCTTATAAAATTTTTGTGCTTCTGTAAATTGACAGAGAACAATACCCTAACTATTCTCATACTAAAATAATAGATAAGGAATTACCACGAATTGACAATATCAGTTGTAACGACACGGTTACTCACGCCACTCATATAAACGCGTAGCCAACCTATTACCCGCAGAACACCGTACAGATGAAGGAGGTCTCCCATTGAACATATGGGTTCACAACATACGCAATGACAAAAAAAAAAAAAAAAAAACATTTTTTTTTAAATATAAAAGAATATATTTATTTATTTATTTTATTCTTAAAAAAAAAAAAATGAAAAGTTCGTCGCCGAGAATACCTGTGGCATAAAACTCGGACAATATTAATAATGATAACAATAATAATAATTTATATTATTACAATAATTATAGTAGCCTAAATACTAAATATATTCAGAAAGGAACCTCATTAGAGGGCCTGTCGATCCATTGGAGTCGATCGTACAATTACATATAATAACTTATTAGATAACAAATAGTAATAATACCGCGGTTAAGGTATATTAAAATACGAAAATTAAAATTAGAAAATTTAAACTAATTGAAGTTCACCGCAGGAGAGACTTCCAACCTCTACTCCATCTTTGTGATGTGCAAATTATAATATGGTAAAACATAGACGGCCTCTAATATTAGAAGTTACTTCGAGCCGGTAGAAAACCAGAAGAAGAAAAAAAAAGAGGGGCGCGCGCGATCGCATCATCGTGGAAAGCCGTTGAAGTTTGCAAGTAATATATAAATAATACATTTATAGAAAATTTTAGGTTGT
This sequence comes from Pemphigus obesinymphae, assembly GCA_025469235.1. Lineage (NCBI taxonomy): Eukaryota > Metazoa > Arthropoda > Insecta > Hemiptera > Aphididae > Pemphigus > Pemphigus obesinymphae. The sequence continues at coordinate 5,443 of JAIPRL010011334.1, forward strand.
TTGCTAGTCGGGTTTTTTGGATTTGGTGCAACTGGCTAGAGTTTGTGGTTTTGAGCATGTTTCCGTTCTAGATGGCTGTCGCTGTGACGTCTGTGGGGAAATCCTGGGAATTGTAGATTATTGGACAGGATTTTCGCCACATTAATGATGGAATGAAAATTAGAAGAGGCTTGGGGGTTTTTGTTTTGTGGGTTAAAGAGTGACGGTGATTGGTAGGAGGTTTGTGTGTGGAGATATCTGGTGTTTTTCGGACGTGTGGAAGGGAGCATCTGAGTCGGAGTTGGTGTCGATTATTTTAATATCGTCGTCGGAGGTGAAGAAGTCGTTGAAGAAAATTGAGGAGCTTTCAATTGATTTAGTACGGTGCTTTTTGGAATCCGTTGTTTGTGGTGGTGGAGACAAAAAGTTTTGTTTTCTCCAGTTTAAGCGGTGGAGGCAGATATGAGTCGGCGCCGGGACACGGGCCGTGTTTCTTTGCTTTCTTCATCATGGTTCGGTAGGATAAAGGAGGGGAACCGGATACCCGACGTTGCGGATATTAAGAGGAGTGAATGACCTGTGGCACGGAGTTTTACGAGGGGTTATGGAGGGGACGTTTGGATGACCGCGTGCGTCAGACCTGAGTGGGTTGCACTACGGCCACGCGAGAGCAACTTATTTAGATCAGAGACCTACTGTGAAAACGAGGAGGACGTTTTGAATACTCGTTGTCATCGCAAATTAGGGGCGATGTTGATAGAGGGAGGAGACTTGGACGGCGGACGTGTTTCCAGGTCGGCTGCCGGTCACGGTATATTGTGACGTTTCGGCTTTGCTTTGCCTGCTATGACGGCCGAAGGCCAATGAACCATCTCAGGCATTGGCCTTTATTTGTGATGTGATGTGTGTTTGCCGGATATGTGTTATTCGGATGTGTGTTTGTCGGATATGTTTTAGTATTCAGTGATGGAGTCGTGTTTTAGTCTTCTATAGTTTTGGTTGCTGCGTCCATTCAAGGGGGCTTATATTGTTTTTGGTTTTTCTATTATTGTAATCTGGGGCTGATGGCTTTTGTCCTATTTCACGTATCTGTTCTCTTCTTGATATAGACGTTCTATAAAATAGGGCTTTGCTGTGGTTTTTAATTGTTTTTTTGTAGGTATGAAAATTGATGGACCTGAGTAGTACGTCGTTGGGTATGTATTGGGGGAGGCCTGTGATGGTGCGTATGCCTTTAGTCTGAATGGCCTCGACCTTTTTCCATTTTGTTTTTTTTATGTACGGTGCCCGGACCGTCCCAGCATAGATAACGGTCGGAGTTATGTAAATTTTAATGATTTTGAATTTAGTGCTATGTGGAACTGGGCTTTTTTTGTTGATTATGGGGAAAAGTATGCCTCTTAAACGTGTTGAATTTTTGGTGATGTTTGATAAGTGTTCGCAGAAGTTGAGGTCCCTGTCAATAGTGAGATATAGGTATTTCGCATGTTGTGACCATTTGATGTTGTTGTTGTTGTTGTTGATGGTCAATTTTCTGATTTTTTTTCGAGTTTTTGGTGCTATAGAGTACAGCAATTGTTTTGGTAGCATTTGCTCGTAGTCGCCAACTTCTGAACCCGGTTATAGCGGTGTTTAGCTACCTCTGGAGTTGCATGACCGCAATGTTTATGTTATGATTGGCCGATAGAAACATGGTATCATCGGCAAATAATGATACTGTGCACTTTTCTGTGACTGGTAGATTGTTGACCAATATTATGTGCAGGAAACGGCGCAAGACATTAGCCATGTGGTACGCCGGCTTGTATAGGTCGGGTGATATACATATGTCCTTCAGTTTTTATGGCGAATATGCGGTTGAAGAGGAATGATTGGACCATTTGTATGAGGTGCATTGGGATGTTTAATTGAGTCATTTTGAATATAAGGCCGTCATGCCATAAACGATCAAAGGGTTTCTCTAAGTCAATAAAAACAGCTGCTGAGTGTAGGTTGTTATTTCTGTTTCTGTTCAATCGATCTACTAAATTACACAGTTGTAGTGTGGTGGAATGGCCATGTCGGAAGGCGTGTTGTTCTGGCCTGATTTTGTGCATGGTCGATTTATTAAAATTATTCTTTGGAATACTTTAGAAAGAGAGAAGAGAAGCGCTATCGATCTGTGTCCGCTGGGAATTTTGGGTCCTTTCCTGGTTTGGGGATAGTGATCAGTGCGGCTATTTTCCACATATTTGGGAAATAGTTGGATCTGAGGCATCCACTGAAAATTTTGGTAATTGCTATTAAGGTTCTTTCTGAAAGATTTTTGAGGACAGTATTCGTGATTGAGTCTTCGCCGGGGGCCCTTTTCTTCGGGTGTGTGCTGATGAGTTTTTTTACGTTTCCTGGAGAGATGTAGAGGTTTGAGTTAGTGATTTTGGTGTTTTTATTCGGTAAACAGTGGTCGTAAATTTGGGATTATCGATGCCAGGGTTAAGGGTGAATTGTTCTTGAAAGTAATCAGCGAATATATCTGCCTTATCCGGGGGTGAGAAGATGATTCCGTGGTGTGGGCCTTCTAGTGGGTGAATGGCCGGACGTTTGTTGAGTAGAGATTTGTTTAATTTAAAAATCGACGTGTCCTGTTGACTGATATAGAAGAAGAATTTGTCCCATTCGTCTTCTTTGCGAGTGGTGGGATTAGCGCAGATGAATGCTATTTTAGAGTTTAGTTTCCTTTTTATGAGGGGGGTCTCTGGTTTTCTGTTATTCTTTATGTAAAAGGTTTTTGGCATACATTTCGTTCAGTATTTTGGAGGGGAGAGATTTAGTTTTATGTTTATTTGAAGGTGTGTATTTGCGGGATTTTATGGCCGATTGTATGGTTGTTGTGAGGGAGATCAGTGCTGCGTCTATTTCTGATTGGCCATTTGATTTTGGGTTTATTGATGTGAGTAGATTGAGTGTAGCAGTGAATTTGAGCCAGTTTATGTAGCATGGTGGTTTAGGTGGAAAAGGGCCAATCGGCGTACAGTGTACCTCCAGGATAACTGGGTTATGGTCCGACAAAAGGTCGTTCATGTTTACGACATGCTGATATAAGGATTTCTGAGTTATTTAGTTTGATTGTTATTGAAGTCAATTGAATTGAGGTGTTGAGTTTTTTGGTTTATGAGTGATGGGACGATAAACTAAGACAACCGTTCCGCCGTGAGTTTGGGAGCTTCTGGTTGGCCGAAGGTCGGTGCGGTACGTATGGCAGTTTGAAATGTATATATAATATATTTAGGTGGGTTTCACTTAGGAGTAGTATATCTATATTATGTTTTAAGGAGAAGGCGCTATAATGAACGATTTTGAGGTTATTCATTGTGGTTTGGGGATGGTATTTTGATGAATGAATTAATTGTGGCTAGCATGATGGCATTAGGATCATCTGCTGTTGTGATGGCTGAGAGAAGTTCTAGGAGAAGTGAGATGAGATCTTGGTTGGGTGGAGTGGTGTCTTTCACTGCTTGGGCATAGTGCACGGTTTTAGAATTGATTTGAGTGGTTGTGGGAAACTGTGCGTTGATTGGCGGGTAGTCGGCGTAAGTAGGCTTGAAGAGTGGTGTGGTGGTGCTGGTTTGTTTTTGGCAGGCTCTGGATTGGCAAAATTGGCCGCTTCCGTGTGGGAAGGACAGCCGCGGTAGTTAGCCGTGTGGGCTGCTCCGCAGTTTGCGCATTTTGGGTCTGTTTCTCACGTCTTCTTGCATTCTTTTGTCGGGTGATCACCTGCGCATTTGACACACCTCGGGGAGTGCCCGCAGTTGGTCGACCCGTGGCCGAAGCTCTGAAAATTGTTTTACTAAGAGGGGCCTGATATGCGGAAGGATTCAACAGTTATTTTGAGGTATAATAATTCAGTTAGTTGGAATATCTCTTTTGCGTTTTCACCGGATAGGATTACCAGACAGATAGGCATTGGCTTGTCGGTGGAGCCGAAGCGTCTGACAATTTTGGTATCGAAGTTTATTTGTTCAAGATCTGATTGTACTCGTTTTATTGGGATTTTAGTGGGAACACCACTGAGAACAACTTTGAGTAGTCGTTCTGCTGGTAGGCTATAAATGTGGAATTCTACTAAGTTATCGATGATGCATTTTCTAACTTGTTTGAATTGAGAAGATTTGACGGTTTTAGTAAGATTTTCAGTTCAGCGGAGACTTTTGCGGTGATCCCTTCGGAATGAATTTCGGAGTTTTTGAATATTAAAGGAGCTGCGTCTAGCCATATTCCGGAGGGGATTGTTATTGGTGGTGGTAACGGAGTTTGGTAACTTTTTATTGAGGTGCCTGAGATTGAGTTCCGGTGTCCATATTAGTGCTAACCTCCGAGTCGGAGACGGTGTCAATTGTTTTAATTTCGTCATCTGATACGGAGAATTCACTGGAAGTTTTACTGGAAACGGAGTTTGTTTTTTTTGAGCGATGATCGAGAGCGAGAATTTGCGGGAGAGACAACTTTTTGAAGATCCGGGTCGGCACCGGGGTGCAGACCGATTTTTTTCTTAGGCATGGTGATGGTGTGCGGGACCGGTTTTCCGCCAGGACGGTTTCTGCAGAGGGATTTTGGCCTGTGGCGCGTAGTTGTATGGGGGGTGGTAGTGGGTGCTTGGTGGAAGTGCACCGCGCGGGTCTGTCTTTGGTGGGTTCCGCTACGGTGTCGCGCAATATACTCACGGTACGGCCAGGGGCCGGCTGTGTAAAAACTGAGTTTGAGTATTTCGTTGTTGCCGGTGCCACGGTGAAATAGTATGGAAAACGCAGGTTCCGGTGTCACGATGGTGCGGATACTATACGAGATAATCAGAAGCGGAGTTGAAACACACTTGTATTCGTCACGGCTGTGCTGAGCGTGTGGTTGATGTGACGTTTCGGGTCCGATGATCCTGAATATATGCCCATCCTTGTATGTCCACATCGTCCCTCATTGGTCGATGCGTAGATGATGTGACATCCAAAAACAATATATTATATACAAAAAATATATTTTAAACAACATATTATATTATAGATCTGGTATATGGTATGTGTAGTTTTTTTGTTGGCATAATGTCTTGTTTTTTGGTTCTGAGAAGAACCTTTTGTCATGACCTTGATTGGTACGCAAGTATCTCTTTTATGCGTAGTATGGTCGTGTTTTGAGTCGTAACGGGGTGTAATAATAATTAAAATAAAATAAAATAACTTAAAAATATTCGATAGAAAAAAAGTTATTGCATCTGTTAAGTTTGTTGTATCTGACCAGTTACACCCTGTATTATAAAATCAGATAAACAATATGATTTAAAATTTCAATGATTAAAATCATGTTGTGATTATAATATTATAGTGTTATTATAAGCATGATTAAATAGCAGTGTTTTAGTTGAAAAAATAATTAGTATAAATTGTGCTACCATAACAAAAAAAAAGTACATCAATACAGCTGAAAAATATTTTGAACTAAGTATATTTTTGAAATGTAATAGTGTTATAATTATATTAATAATACATTTCAGAAACCTAATTTGTATAAAATGTGTCAGTAAATATTATGTTTAATTATTATTATATACAGCTATATTAATAAAAATATTGTGGTTAAGAGATTCAAGTATTAGGTATCCCTTGTATCGAAAGATGTGGGTTTTGAAGAGGATATGATAAACATGAATAAGCGGGAAGGTGTTTTGTGTGACAAAAGAATTTCTATTAGGTAAAAAGTAAATTTTATATGGCAGGTATTGAGGAGGGAAAGAATTTAGGCAGTAAGATTAGTAAGTGAATTATATATTGATGTAAAGAGGGAGACAGGAAGACCGAAAATAAAGGTAGGGCATGTGATAGCATGTGATATGAGAAAGATGAGAATAAATTAAGAAGATGCGAAAATATCCCATAGAAAAAAAATTATTACATCTGTTATATAGTTCCATTACAACCTGTATGTAAAATAATATATCTATACATGTTATCGATATCCAAAAGGCAACGAATATAATATCTTATTAAGTTTTTACTACATAATGCCACCTCATATTTTTTTAAAACATCTATACTTACTATTATACTTTACATGCATAAAAAATATTAAACTCTATTCGTGTAAACGCAGAAACTTACGAGTATACTCGCACTAACATATGTTTGCAATAAACATAAACCAAGAATGCATATGTTTTCGATGTTTTTAATATCTTAACGGTAAAATCCAAATCTAGTAAATTCCATTATAATATTTAACCTTTATATTTTAATCTTTAGAATATTTTAATAAATATCATTTTAATTGGAGTATTTTATATAAATTAGATGTTAATTAGATGATGCACAAGTTTTCTTATTTTGTTTTTTCATATATTAATTGATTGTTGTTTATATCATAATTAAACTACTAAAAAGCTGATAACATGCTTGGAGAGACATATTTTTATTTAAACCCCATATTTGTGTGCGTACAAAGTTTTCTCATGGCACTCAGTATAGAACATTAGTAATATACATATCAAATTCAAATTCAAATGATTGGAAAATTAATAAATGATATGTCAAACCTATCAACTAGATAACATTTTATTTTATTAAAAAGCAGGTCCATATTTCTATTAAATAAGTTGATCGCAGAAAAAAACTATAATTGTTGTATAGTCATTACCTTTCTCACCCCGCTCATAATCTAAAAAAAAAATAAAAAATTAAGAATAAAGAAAAGGAATCTCTTCGCAAGTTGCCGTGTAAGATATAATATGCAGGAGAAGTCGGTGCATTATCGCTTCCGTCCTGGGATAGGATGGTGTTTATTATTTTAGATTTGAGCAAAAGATTTGAAACGATTATGAGTAGAGCTTCGGTATAATATTATTTAAAAAAATAGGTAGGTAAATATGATAATTTTATTCGTTATTTTGTTCTATTAAAAATTGACTTTTATTTCACACCGTATAAAACATAGTTTTAAATGTGACGCCTGGGCCAAGTGAATTGTTTTCCAAAACCTATACGTATACATAACATATACACCGTATAAAACTTAGTTTAAAATTTATCATACTGTATAGTACTGTATAACATTACAAAGTTGTTTTTTACACCCTTTATATATAATTAAAATAATGTCAGTGTACATTGTGTAACGTATGAGTATTTATACAGTGTAAATAATTTATTCACCTTATGGTAGGTAGTCTGTATAGATATAGTTATGTATAGTATACATAGTATGTAGTTATACATTATATATGTATGTATACAGTATATGACTACATACATGGTATGATTTTTGAATAGATTGATGAAAAGATGAAAAGATTTTTGGATTTGTTATAACTCATTGGCAATTAATTATATTGATATGGTATCGATATCATTAATCTCAAATTAGTTATAACGAATCCAAAAATTTGAAGGGGGGGGTTCAGTATATTTTATACCGTTGGATCTTCTTTACTACAGTGATTTCCCGAGTTTTCTACGACTATATTTAAATACATTTCTGCAATTTTAAAAATTTGACCTTCCAACTGAATAATACAATGTGCAGACCTCTCATCCAAACTTAATCAAAATCATAACCCGTTGGAATTGTGTCGATATCATTAACTGCCCCTGAATGATAGCAAATCCAAAAAATCGAAACGGGGTTCAATATAGTATATTTATACCCCCAAGTATGATTGTATGAACTACAGATATACTAGTAAATTTATAACTCCCGCTTTAGAAAGAAGACATAGAAAATCTAATATTATCGTACCACCCGGTATTGTTTTGTATACTTTTACTATCTAGGGATAACATTATCCTAGTATAATCGTACCCACCCGCATGTTATTTTAGGAGGTATAAATATCCTAGTCAATTATTACCAGGGGTTTGATTATATTATACTAGCTGAATTATACTGTATGATTATCCAGGCAGTACGATTCGCCTGTTACACCGGGAATTCATGAGAAGTGATTTGGCCTAACCCAATCTTATGTGATAAAATAATAATAATGTCATAGTTAACCATTAGGTATCATTCTCAATGTATTTATATTACCAATATCCTCTTAAATCTGTGTAGATAAAAATATATTAGACAGTGGATTTTTTGACGAGGATTTGTATCGAACGGCAAAATATTTGATTGGCAAGAGTCCTATACTCTTTCTCTGTCACTCTCTCTCTCTATATATATATGTCAGAGAGTCGGATCTTAGGTCAATAAAATTAGTTATTATAATTTATACTTATATTGATTAATTGTTGAACCATTGAAGATCATTATTAATATTATAATATTAGGTATCCAAAAAGTTTTTGTATAAAAGAAAATATTAATAAATA
>JAIPRL010011335.1:0-13753 GCA_025469235.1 Pemphigus obesinymphae
ATATATTCAACTTCTTGGTATATTTTGGTCATAGTGGTAACGAGTGAAAAACACACGACATACCTTACGGTATACCATTCTCTAAACATATGGTTCAACCAATCACAGCAAACTATTTCTCATGACATCACACGACACGGTGTAGTGTGAACTAGCCTTTAGTCGTTAATTATAATAATAATAATCATTATTACTAGTGATGGTGATTTTAGATGTAGACGGATGTGATTATCTAATTATATTTTCAACATTTAAATCACCGGAGAGAACGTTTTATAAACCAAAATTGGTTAAAATAAAATTAAGAAGTACAATGGGTGAAAAAATACTAGAAAATCTCATGCATATAGCGTGTAAACATGATATTGAAATTAATCCAGAAAAAATTACAGAAATATTTGCAACAAAAACTGAAGTTTTAAATAGGAATTTAAGATACTAGTAATATCCACTAATAACATTTAGGGCCAGTATTACAATCGTCGGTTACGTTCCGATTACTGTTTAACAGTCTGTAAGACGAAATAATCAGTATTACAAACTTCGGTTCATTCTGTTATTGACCGTTAGGTGCCAGTTATGTTTACCAACCAATATCGGCCGGTTACAAAATGTGTTGAAGCGTTAAAGCATCTGATTGGCTGTTGATTTACGTATTTGTCTGATTGTTTTGATATTCTTATCAAAAATAATTATTTTAATGATAAATGATAAATATGAAACTGCGATTCAAATTATATTATTGCATTAAGAATAATAATAATATTTATAATCATGAATGTATTTGAAAATATGAATTAAGAAGGTTATTCTGATATTGAGGATGAAAATGAAGATGATTTTGTCCAGCTTGCAGTACTTGTTGTATTCCCTAGACGTGCAAAAGTTATTCGTGAACGGCCTGACCATTTTCAAATATTGAGAAATGATGAATTTTTGCACAGGTTTCGATTAAAAAAAGATACTGTGAAATTTATCCTGAACATAATAAAGGAAAAAATCACATCATAAACTTGTAGGTAAGTAGGTATCAAAATAGTTTGATATTCACTATTTAATAAAGAATAAATAATTTGAGATAATAACATACATATCATAATTTTACAGAAATAATGCAGTTACATCTGTTCAAAAACGTTTGATGACATTAAGGTAGGTACTATGCAACTGGTTCTTTTATAGCAGTTTGTGAGGATTTTGCTGGAATTTATAAAACTACTGCTGGGAAAATAATAATAGAAGTATCAGAAGCTATAGCAGCACTTAGACCACAAATTATTACTTTTTCAACAACTGATGATGAAATACAGCAAGTACGACAAGATTTTTTTCAATATTGCGAAATTTCCATCATGCATTGGAGCCTTGGACTGTACTCATATCAAAATTAGGTCCCCAGGTGGTAATGATGCAGAAATATTTCGGAACAGGAAACAATTTTTTTCACTTAACGTGCAAACTATTTGCGATTCACACTTGCGTATAGAGAATATTGTTGCTAGATGGCCAGGTAGTAAACTCTGCTATTCAACAACGGTTTGATAATAAAGAGTTCAAGGACTGTATTTTAGTGGCTGACAGTAGTTACCCAATGCAATCTTAATAGGCTAACTTAATTAAATTTTTTCCATTAACATATACACCTTTGTTTTTTATGTATGAATAATTGCAAATATTTTATAACAATATTATTAAGGTTATTTAATAAAAAAAAAATACATGTTATCTATTTCTTTTTTATAAATTTGATGTAATAAAGGTGTATTTACTTTGATATTATACTTGTATGTATATATATACTTGTACTTCGTATATGTATTAGGTTTTACCATTGTTAAACAATTACTGAATTAACATTCTAATTACTGATTGTGTTGGACTAATATCTTACTCCATATAAACAACTTATAACGACTATAAGAATTTTATTTTTAAATAAGGTTACTAATAGGTTAAATATTATAATAATAATAAGTTTCCATATAAGTGTAAATCACTTATATGGAAACTTAAAAAAATATAAGCCATCAAAGATATTTTTTGTTATATGGTTTGAAATTATATAATACAATATGAAAAATATTATAAATTGTGAAAAATAAAATATGCTGAAAAATATCGTAACTGTACCTAATAGAATTAATAATTTTTATAACATAAATGTGAAATAAAAAAAAATGATGTTTATAGAAGAAGAATATTATAAATATGAAAATTAGAAATTGAGAATTATTTTAAGAGTGATTGATATATAAATATTATATAAAATGTAAAAATTGGACTGTGAAAAAATGTATTGTAAAAATAAAAAAATCATAATAATATAATAGAATTATCAATTATTATAGTACAAATATGAAAATATTATATATATATTATAAATTGAATATTATTTTATGAATTGTGAAAATAAATACATACTTATATGAAAACTTATAAAATATAATCCATCATAGATATTTGTATTAAATGGCTTGAATTATATAATATAAATTGAGAAATGTTTGTGATAAAAATGCAGGGAAGAATATAATATTCGAGACGGTCTAGTATTCAGGATTTTACATGTGTAAAAATTACAGGGGAATTGAAATATTCGAGACGGTCTAGTATCTGAGATTTTGGCTGTAAAATTTACGGGGAAATTACCGTCCATTTTATGTATAATTTGCCGCTTGGAGCTGTTGGAAGTACCGTAGAATGTTTTTGTGCAAATGGGGAAATAAATGAATTACAGCTAAAACCGATGTAGAAAAGCCCGCTTGAACTTATCTAATCTTGGCTTCTAGTGCGTTAGAAGAAACAAATCTAACAACAAATTACTACTGTGGGGATAGGAGAGTGAAAAATACTTCACGACCTATTTTCATACCTACCAAATATACAAAAAAAATTCATGGTTTTGTCAGTAATTGTTCGCAAGAATCTTGTATTCTACCAGATCTATGTTTTCTTGGGAAACAATATCTTTAATACTCTACGAACTACAGTTCATTTTAAATTTACATTTAAATTTCAATATAATCAAAACATTATAGTTTAATAATATGATCATATAGAGTAATTTATATTATATGCGATTTAAAAATGTACATAGTAACCATTGTTTAACTATCAGCTAATTTCAGAATAATATATATTAATATACAAATACAATATTATAAAAACAAAATAAATTAACACATATAACACTTTATCCTTTACACTTTACACTTTTTAATTTCACTTAATACTTAACTCTTTTAATTTGAAGATATAATGATTAAGTTATCAAACTAATAATTCGATTTTTAATTATTAGTAAATACAAAGTATAATGTACCAATAATTTCACGATTATTTTTGTTTTTCTAGTAAATTAACTGGATTCTATCATTAAGCGACCAGATCCATGATGTCATCCAGTTGTCAAATATCACAGCCAAGATCTCTAAGTATTTTCATCGTGAAAAAAAGTGATGAGATATTTTCGGTTTTTGTGCCAAAAAGAAGCACAATTCATTATCAAATGGCTGTAAGAAAAGAAATTAAGGCCCATTTAATTTCTAAGAACTAAAAAAGAACAGCACTGCCAATAGAAAATGAGTCAATCACCCGATATCGTAACTCCAAATTGATTAATAATGCCAATATCAACGTACCAAGTGTATACAATATCACCCAAACATTGAAATCAATTCCAGTTTTCATACCAAGAAAAGCGCCTGATTTTAAATCGACTGAACATCGTCTATATCATTATAGAGAAAATAACGTCTGTGAACTTTTCAAAGAGGCGACATCAAAACACCATAAACGATAAAAAAATAATAATTATAAACGAAATAAAATAATAATAATATCAACAAATTTTATTCGATATCTGTAAATAACAGTTAGTAGGTATTTTAAATTTAATTTAAGTATTGACCTTTATTTTGGATCAGTGAAGGGAGAAATGTATTGGATATAAGATGATGTGTTGATGTGCTTTTTTTATATATATACATTTTTTAGTATAGAAGGAAGGAAGTACGTGTTTAAGATTAATACAAAATTGGATCTAGTTGGGACATTGAGGAGATTTATATTGATATATAAAAACATATATTATATCCTTTTATATAATGGAAATAATTTATAAATTCAAAGAGAAAATAACAAAACAATAAATAAAGTAGTCATTGTTGTCTATCTTTTATTTAATTTGTATTGAATAATATTATACCAATCTTCGTTCGGTATTGTCTTTTTAATACAATAATTTATTATTACTTTCAAATTAAAGATATAATTATACACTGTCCTCTCCGAAGAGCAAAATGATGTTAGACCAACTTCCGCCATTTATATCTGGACTAATTTTTTTATATTAATCTACAATCTATATATGAAAACTGAATACAAATCAACAAATTCAATCATTTATATTTACAGAGGTACTGTTAATTAATTGCCAATTGGTATCATAAAAGACAGAGTTACATAGGTATACTTTGGTTGCATTATGGAATATTTTACTCAAATTTCAAATAACAAATTAATGTATAATTTATATATGTAATCATTTTCATGTATTTGTATATATACATATCAATTTTGTATATGAATTTACTTTAAACTCTCCTCGAAATTAATCAATCATTTTTTGAAAAAAGTTGAAGTTCTTATTTCCTGAAAATCCTAGGATCACAAATTTGGTTAAAATTATATATAAATATTTCATGCATAAACATATATTTTACAAATAAAATTGATTTCATATTTTTCATAATTTAACAGTGAACCAGGATAAATTCATAGGTATTTAAAGTAAAATTGTGAATAACAATGAGTTAAAATTTAAATTTAAAATTGCAAGTTCATTTTTAGAATTTGCAAGTCACTCTGGCCGTCACCGTGAGCTTTTAAAGTTCTGAAGTTGGCTCAGCCACTTTGTCTTAGAACTTTGAAATAAACACCAAACTGTCCATTATAAATTGCAAGTACAAATTATATGGTTGAAATAATCTTATATTAAGTTGAATGCACTATAATTTAGAACTGTATTGTGTATATATGGCAAATTATATTGAAGTTATGGTTACTATTTAATTATATATCATATAAAGTTAGGCGTACTTTACAATATTGAATCAGTTTACACTTTAATTTAATTTAAACCTACCAAATTGGGACCCTGTGCCGAAACTATTTTATACGTAAAATTTCATTTTACAGAAAAAATGATTAGGGCTTATGAAATTAACCGATTTGAAATTTCTTTCTTTTTTTTTAACTTAAAATAAGTTATTATTACAGATCGCATTCAACTTAGATTTAGCAAATATATTTTCCATCATTTGTAATTATTGTTTAAAAAAACTATCTTTTATGTGTTAAATTTTATAAAATTTTACAGCTGAAGATATTTTTTAAATCGCAAACTAAATGTTAAATCCGATCTATAGAATGTTATCCTTTTTCAAATAAAAAAAAAACCCATGTGTACAGTACACACACCAGAAGAAATATGTATCCGTATATTAAATAATTTATATGGTGTTAATGACGATAATAATATTTCGGAAGGATATTCTTCTTCAATATTGAAAATGTTCAGTAATTTTCTTTTTAGCCATATTTTAGAAGTTAAGAATTGTAATTACAAAAAGTTGTATTTTCTTACTTTTTAACCTACATTATTTATTATTTAATTAGTAAATTAAAAAAACCGAAATGTCGTTCAATCGAAAATGTTATCCTATATAGGTTTGATAAAAGATGTTTTAACTCTAAAAATATCATGATTACCTAAAATAAAAAGTATTTCTAATGCGAGACTATTTTTAAATAACTTAAAAATTATAATGAAAAATTAGATTTTATTTTATCTTTAAATATCTTTAAAATAAGCAAATAATCTATATATATTAAAAATCGAGTATTATGTTGTCTAAATTGTCATGAATATAGGATATTATATGAAAATTTAACATTAATTGATCATATAATATAATATAATATTTAGAAAATTGTAAAACCCCAATAAAATTGTCCATGAAATATTGTCATTTACAAATAATTATGTAATAGGTCTTATAACTCCAAATCTGTATTGAAAGATATTTTTTTAACGTTACGGTAATATTAAAAAAAACTTGGTAAAATGTTCTAAAAAGTGTTTAAGAAAAAAAATCGTCATATATTCATGTTTTTTTAAATTACCTTAAAATTAACTATATATAACCCCGTAAGAGAAGACTACACTCTCATTTTGTAAGGAGTTTTGTGTAGATAATTTTTATGACATTTAAAGGAAAATGAAAATCCAACAATTTGAAAATATAATATTTAAATATATTTTAAAAGTAATTTTTAATAAATCCTGTATCAGTACCATTGTTTATTGTTGTCTTATCACGATATCGAATAACTACAATTTTATGCTTGAATAATATACAATAATACTTTACAGCTTCTTTTTTAGTAAACATAGAGTAAAAATTTATAAAATAAAATATAAAAATAAGAATATTTATTATGTTCGAGATTATATATCAATGATCAAAAATCATAAAAACTGTTTTAACTATACAAAATTTCACTCATGGATATCGTCAATATTCTCATTTTAATATTAAATAATTAAATGGTAACTCTACAATTACTAAAAATGGAGATCCAGTTATAAAGCATGAACATATTTTAATACCATTATAATTGGTATACGTCAATAAAAAGGGCCACGCTCACTTATGCGTGTGCGAGACATGGACAACCAAATGGGAGCAAGTTAATGGAAAAAATTGAACTAGTTAAGTTAAGTTAGCTGAAATATCGTCAGCTAAAAGCTAAAATTTATTCTTAAAAAAATTTAACTGGTGAAGTTGAAAATTAATATAAAAAAATATAAAAACTCAGTTAAATAAAGTTATTTTTTTCATTTACCATTTAACATTTAAAGTAGTACGTAGTGTACCGCGTAGCAGCATTCCACCGTATATGCACTAGCCCCGTAGCGGCAAGTAGAAGAGGGGTGCTAAAAACGACCTTGACCCTCTGCCAACCAGGGTCGGGTGATCAGGTGCCGCCTCCAACGGACTATATGCTCGAACTGGGGTTTAAGGGAACCCGGGGGACCGTCCAAAATAGTTTACGTGGATTTCGTCTCTAAATCGAATAAAAAACAAAATCGTGCCATTAGTGAATTACTAAATTAAGAAAATTAAAAAAAAAAAGGGTTGAGAATAATAATGTAAGTGTATTGCGTATATGTTGTAAGAATTGGAAATTACTAACCATAAAATTATAATGTAAAATAATGTAACTATGAATAAAGAGCACGAAACACGTGAAATTTATAACTAACCCAATTCAAATAATTATATTGTAACATTGAATTTTCTTGAAAATGTCTGTCTCAAGACATAAACTCTCATCTTAGGAGGGAAGTGTTACGAAGAAGTAAAATGTACGATAAATATGTTTTTAAATATTTAAGTCGAACCACCGATAAACAAATACTTAGAATTTCCAAGCTAGCAGCAAAGTCACATTTGACCATAAATAAACATATGGGCCCAGCCCTCGAAGGGCGTAAAAGACCATAAAAGGGGGTCAACAGTATCCAAAACAGCGATAACGTGAATACTTGCGTTTTCGAGATTTCGCCGCAAGCTATTAATTTAATGGACTTTGGGGGTCTACGCCGGTTCTTATTGAGGAAGGTTATATAAATAAGTCCAACACGGATTGAATTTAGACGGCCCAGGCAATTGGCAAAATCTTGATTTTTGTTTTGTAGTTTTTATTTTGCTTGCAGTGGTGTGCAAATGTTTATATACTTACGCTCCGTAGACCATGATTATAGTTACCTACCTACTGGCTACTTAATATTATAGAAATTATATTATAATATTTCTTGTCTTGATCTGATATAGTATTCATTGATTTTTATTTTTTTTTTTAAGCACATATGTAGCGAGTATTATATTCCAATTAGAAGGTAACTTTAAATCGTTCTTTCAATAACATCGAATGTAAATCATGTGTTTGAGTAAAGTTACTTATACTATAGCTTAAAAGTTGAAAATACCTACTAAGTATTTATACTTAAGTATATATTTTGGGAAATGTTTTGTATTTTATTCACCTATATAATTAATCAATATTGCTGAATTGAACATGTGGAGATATAAAGTAATTAATTATGGAAAACATATATAACTCTCCTCTCCGCTGTATTACATGCTTTAGATATTTGTGAATTTGTGATGAAGAATTTTATCCCAATTTTTACATGCTTCTTAAAATATTCTGCATATTGCCAGTTGTACTTATCTACTGCAACGACGAAACGATAATTTTCTTCTTTAAAAAGGATTAAGTCCTATCTTAGGAATAGTATGACGAGTATAGTATAGTATATTAGTTTATATATTTAGGTATAATATATTTCCAATGCCATTTTCTGTTTTTTTCGGTTTTGATTTCGATTTCGATTTTGTAAAGGTTTTAACCGTAATATGATACCGTTTTTGATACGAGTTTCAAGCCCTGTTTTTTTTTAAATATTAGTTTGTAAAAAAAAAAAATAATTTTCTATTTTATTAAAAAAAAAAAAGTATCATTTGTTAAAAATAAAAAAAGAACTTATTTCGGATTTATACATATAGTGTTGGACACATTGACACTAGTGTTGTCGTTGCAACGAAGCCGTCACCTTTTTGTACTTTTCAGTTAGTGGTTCGTTGTCTTGATGTCATTTCACTATGTCAATATGTCATACATGACCAGTATTAATTTTTCTATTAATGTAATTAAATAATGTGATTGTGATTTTAAATAAAGAGTATCTTTTTGTAATATTATATATTGTTGTCAATAATGAAAGAAGATAAAACAGTATTCACCTGGTCCATGAACATAGCCATAATAATCAAGAGTGGCTCCGTGGGTGGGTGAGTTAGCCTGCTTCTAAACGTAGTATCTACATGAAGCTCCTAGGCTAAAGTCAACAAACTAAATAAAATTTATTTAAACCATTTTAATGTCTTACACGTAAGTACAACTTCAAATTTTATGCATATATTAATCATTATAAAAATAATAATAAACATAGAACATCGAGTATTTAAATAGTTCATTAATAACAATTGAGTTTTGCTATCAGCTATATAAAGCCTTAATTAAATAAGTAATATTAAGGCGGTTCTCTGAGCGTTGCCTTAAAATAACTATTAATTAAATACAGCTTGACTGAAACGATATAGTTGTTATTAATAAACTTTTATTTTATATTTATATAGTTTTATTTTTAATATAAATATATTGACTATTAAGTCGGTCCAGCAAGACTCATGTATATTGACAACATTGGCCAATGTGTGGTCAATATTTTCCTTTCTCTTGTATGATTGTTGTGTATATGCAAGTATTTTAATTTCCCAGTATACACTTTCCATACTAATTGTAAATACTCCAACATAAATTGTATATTTGCCAGTACGTATAAATTAGGTATAGAACACTGCCAGACACAGGAAGCCGTGTGGGAATCAAACATTGTCAGTCCTTTGACTTGTATCAAGTTCACAGACAATAAACCGGTATGGGCCAGTAATCAACAATTGTACATGTAAAGCCTCCCTGATAACTGGCATAGCATCACAAGTGGTTAATATTGGCTACATATACCAGTTGTGTAGGACCGGCTTTATAGATAAAAACAATATATATATTTAATTATGTTTGCAGTATTGGGAATATAAATATAATGGCTTTGCCAACTTCTGGACCACTATTGCAGTATATTCTATACATAAAGATATCATTTGACACAAATAATTGAGCGTATCGTTCATCTATCAAATTTTCCACAACCTCTATAAGAATCACTGGTACTTTTGGCATAGCATCAGCTCTAACCCGCTCCATACTACAAAGGAATATACTATAGTCCAGCCCATCTGCCACCCCATTTGTTCTAAAGAAAAATCATCAACATTTTTATTTGATTAATGCAAGGATATTTTACTTATAAATAATCATTACTTAGACATTTCATCATCACAGATTTATTTAAACATTTAAATTATTTCATCACAGATTAATTATAAAACAAGAAATTCTTCATTAGATGGAATTGTTTTTATGTTTCTGTGATTTATAATTCTCATTATATGTGCGTTTTTAATAAATTTTACCAACTGTTTTGGCATCAAAATTTAAAATTAATCTTACTGATAAGTGATAACTAAAGCCCAAAACAATTTTATTTTATTAAATTCAATATAACTTTTACAATATTGATATTTATAAAGTATAATAATATGTGATTACCTCACTTGTTCCACAATAATTAAATTGTGTTTTTTGTTGTTACATTTTTTTATAATGGTTAGTTGTTGTTAAATGGTGTTGTTGGATGTACTTCAGATTACAAAAGTAGCTTAGACAAATTTTATTTTTTATTTTAATTCATGCCAACAACACAAAACCTGACTATTATAAAAAAATGTAAGAATAAAACCCACAATCATGTAGTAAGTGTATTATATGTACTTTATAAATATTGAATGACGATTTCTAACGATTGTTATTGGGTAGGTATATTGTAGAAATTATATTGATTTAATAAAATAAAATAAATTTTTTTGGTTATCGCTAATCAGCAAGATTAATTTTAAATTTTGGCTCCAAAACAGTAGGTTGGATAACACATATATGTGTTTTAAAAAAACACATATTATGAAAACTATAAATCATAGAAATGCAAAAAAAAAAAATACGTCTTATGAAGAATTTTCCATTTTATAATTAATATTTATTACATTTTTTCGTAATTTCAACTGTTTATTCATATTATATAAAAAAAACTATATTTTTTTGTATACTTTACGTGTAATAGGCGGTTCAACTACTACTAGCACTATTAGTTCACTACAAACACCGCATATTTAAACAGAAGATGTTTTTCTGGTGTCTTTGGTGAAAATGGTACAAAACTGAATATCATATGCATTTGTTACGTGAATACCATCTACACAATTTTTTTAACACAACATTTTTTAGTATTTCTTGTTGGAAATTTGTCATTAAAATTAATGCAAAATCATGGTTACTGAATACTCAATACTGTATATTAATAGCATCATTATTATGTAATTTAGTCAAAGGTGAAGTCTCGTGAAATATTGTGCAGATCATATGGTCAAAAAGAAGAAAAGTGTATTCAGTAACTGAAATAAAAAATGTAAAAAATTAAGGCACAATTAACTACCTATTGTTACATTTAAAACACGAGGTAGACTAAGGTAAATACCAATATTTCTATATTATTATTATATACCTGCATATTTAATTTTGTTTCCATATCTAGTTCAAATTTTCATTCATAGCCACAATGATTATTATTATATACTATTAACAGACGTAAATAAACGTGTCTGTGGTCTAGACTATTATTATTGATTTTAATAGTTTATTCCACTCAACTTAATATATACATAAATACAAATTAAATTAAAAGACAATATGAACTTAGTTGATGACCCCTCTCCTTAAGCAAGCTTGTGATGAGAGGGGAGACTTCAGATATTAGTTATACAGGTAATAATTTAAAAAAAAAATAAAAAATGTAATTTTTACTTATTTATTTATTTATTTTAATTTATGAAAGTGAAAATGATTACAATAGTATAGTACAAAAATAAATAAAAACAGAATGGAATTTAAATAATAATTAAACATAAACAGAAGGTTATTAATATTAATGAGTATTTCTCTCAAGCATATATTTTTTTTACTTTTCTTGAAACAAAATCTTATCATTTATTAATTTGATATAATTTGGTAGTTTATTAAACATTGCTATAGCTTTGTATTGATAATAGTTTTGGTAAGCCGTAGAGTTACATTTTAGAACCCTAAGACAATTCTCCCTTCTTCCTTTAGGAATAATACTTAAACACTCATTAACCCGGTTCCTCAAATCAGAATGTAGTTGTATTAACGAAAAGTACTCAATTAGTTGTTTTATATTAAATATTCCTAGGATGTCAAAAACTTGTGTGGAATTCGTTCTGTCATAGCCTTTTAATGTAATTTTTATTAATATTCTATGCGTAGTATTTAATTGCTCCATAGTAGTTTGGAAAGATGGGGGTTTCGAAGAGGATATGAAACACAGGATTAAGTGTGGATAGACGACGTGGATAGAAGCATCAGGTATTCTGTGTGATAAAAAAATCCCTATTAGGTTAAAAGGTAAATTTTATAAGGCAGTGGTGAGCAGTGGTGAGACTGTATGGAACAGAATGTTGGGTAGTAGATAGAAAGATAGAACAGAGAATGAGTGTAGCTGAAATGAGAATGTTAAGCTGGATGAGTGGAGTTACTAGAGAGGATAAAATAAGGAATGAGTATATCAGAGGTAGTATAGGGGTAGCTTCTATAGTAGACAAAATGAGAGAGAATAGATTAAGATGGCTCGGGCATGTATTAAGGAGGGAAGAGACTGAGGCAGTAAGATTAGTAAGGGAAGTGCATGTTTTTAATAAGAGGGGGAGAGGAAGACCGAAAAAGAGATGGGGGAGGTGAGAGGTTGTATAATAGTAGGAGCAATTATTTTAAGTAATTCAGATGTTGTCATGTTGAAGCTGGGAGATTTATTATTTTTTAGTATTAAAATTGTTTCATGGACTTCAGTTTCTGAGAACTCTTTAAATATAATATCATTAGAGTAAGAATTACAGTTCTTAAGTTTATTAATAAAGTTATTAAAGTTATCATTGTTAGAACATTTATTTTTAATGGATAGGGCTATATTAGCGCCAACCTCTGAGAAATAATCATTAAAAATATTGGCACATAAGACTGATTCCTGTATTAGATTGATTTTTTTATTTTCAAATTGTACGGAACTACTCAAAACGTTATTCTTTTTCTTTCTATCAAAAATATCATGAATAGTATCCCAAAATATTCCCAAATATCTGTCACTAGAATAATTATGGGTCTGAAAGTGAGTCGACTCCCAGCTCTATTTTAAATTAAAAAATGTATACCTTCGATAAAGAGCCTAATATAGCTTAAATTATATTAAAAAATCATTTTATTTGTTTTGCGTAAATATATTTTTTAAATCAATATCGTGATTATGCGACAATAAAAAATAATACTGATACTGCGCTATTTTTAAATTACTTATAAAATTTAATTTAATATTTTTAAATGGTTTAATTTTCATTTATCTAAAATATCATAAAAATTACTATACAAAACCCTTTAAAATCCAAGCATACTATTACTTATTAATTAAAAACAAATAATTTTTTTAACAACTCATTAAACGTATTTAAATGCATATAATGCATATATCAAAAATTACAAAGTATAAGACGATAGCTAACAGCGATGTACTTTAACAAAATTAAATTTTTTTGGTGGGGAGGATTAATTATATAATATAAATAAGTATTAATGTTATAAGCTAAGTATATAACACTAGACTAACAAAATAGTAACATTATGTTTTTCTACAAACTTACTACAAATAGGAAATAAAAAAAAAATTCAACATTATTTATATGAACTATAGCATCACATTGTACCTATTGGTTTTATAAAGATGCGTTTTTATTTTTGTGTTTCCCTTTCCCCTTTTTTAGTTCCTAACCTCTCATACAACTCATCATATTTCTTTAATTTAGCTTTACTCACTGCAATTTTTGCTGCTTTAGATAAACTTTTATACTCTACCCAATCCTCCCTCTCTCTGTTTTTCTGCCAT
>JAIPRL010011336.1:0-13751 GCA_025469235.1 Pemphigus obesinymphae
GCGGGAAGGCATTGGTGTTTTCGTCAACGCTGGTCGCGTAACGGGGTGGACGGTTGATTATGATCGGTCGTAATTACTTATATATACGTTCATTTACGTGTAGGTAATAACGGACCGTGTCAATATAAATATGGATAGCATGAAATGCTTACAGATAAATCTAAATCTTAGTACAATGGTGCTACAATTGATGTACGCTACAGCTTCGGAGGTTGATATAGATGTACTTTTAGTAAGCGAGCCGCCTTGGGTTACAAGGATAGCAACAAGATGGAACTCAAGTCTAGACAACTCATGTGTAATTGGAGTGACGTCGTCTGTGAATCTAGTCGAGCACGGGCTTAGGTCAGAATGATGGTGAGTTATTACTGTACCCTTAACTACTACCTCCTTCCAATTTTTCTCATTCCTTGATGAAGTGGAATGTGCAATCTGCGAGGCCAGTTGGCCAATAAATGGAATAGTTCTCGTGGGAGATTTTAACGCAAAGTCACCGAAATGGGAATCAGCTATGTTTGACTATAAAGGTCAAGCACTCGACGATTTAATCAGTAGTTTGGGTCTAATAGATGTTCCATTCCCAACAAGAGTACGCATCTTAGGCTGGAGAGTTGATGCAGGTACAGAGAGCCTTAGCGATCATAGGTTCATATATTTCAATGTAAACAACAATCAGGATTAGCTTCCAATAGAAAGAAGAGAGAGTAACAATCACAGAAATGGTATTAAAGTATGGTTCTTCCATAAGGTTAATGAAGGTAGGTTAATAGATGGCATCAATGAAAACGTACATCGAATAGAATGACAGAACGTGAACGGTGCGTCTGCCTTAGCAGAAGAATCTCGACCTAAATACTTTTTTAAGATTATTTATGACGCCTTGATGTTACGTCATACTATATATTGTAGGAGAAGAGCAGTCAACTGATGGATGGACGGAAAAAATTATAAATCTGAGAAGCTTATGAATAGCAGCCAGAAGGACTTACCAACAAACTGGACGGCATGCGGGCGCAACAAATAGGGAGGAGGAAAGAATATTGTATATCACTGCTAGGAAAAAGCTTACTTTAGCAATAAAAACTTCAATGAAGAAAGCGTGGAGAAAACTATGTGATGTGGTCAATAATAACCCTTGAGGCGTACCATATCGCATAGTTACCAAAAAAAAAATATCGCACTAATAATGGCGGTTAGGAAGAAGCAAGTAGAGCTGCTAAGCGTCTTAAATGAATGCTCAAAGACAAAATATTCCCAGAGAGATGGAAGATAGCAAAATTGATATTGATACATAACGAGAAGGATAAACCAGTTTTTCATCCCTCTAGTTATAAACCCATTTGCTTGCTAGATGCGGGGAGGCGGTAGCAAAACTCTTGGAGCGGCTAATCCTTTTTTTTTGAGCTCACCCGTGGGTTTTCTGAGAGTCAATTTGGATTTAGGAGAGGACGAACTACATTGAACGCTATCCAAACCGTTTTAGATTGGGAAAAATGGACGGACAGAGGTACATGGAAATATAAGGATCTATTTATGTTAATAACTCTAGAGAATGAAGGTGTGAGAGTAAGGCTATCCAACTAGGCCACAATTCATCAAAATTAATTCATCAGCATGATCCAATGCATTATGAATACCAATGAAATGGAGGTAAGACAAAGACAAGTAAAGGAGAGGGTTATAAGAAATGGATAGTAACGTGATAAGAATTCCATGATACTGTAGTGAATAGTGATATGGCGGGTACTACCATTAAAGAGTTACCATTTTTATATTATGTAAATGAATTATTTATTGTATTGTAATTTCGATTTATTTCTATTTATGTTCTTTGTTCTTCCATGATCTCATATTCTCCGTACGACGCGTATATCCACACGAAGCGACTAAGCGACACAGCCGGTCCTTCTCGTTCTCTCCGTGTAAGACCACCAAACGAACAACACATTTTACTGGTCTCGTACGGCACAGAGTCACGTCTGCCTCTTTCCTCGAGCTCAAGTCTAGTTTTTCATCTGTATTTCATTTTATTTTTATTGTATTTCTCGTCGTGTTTAATACAAGTCTTTCGAGCTACGCGCTGTACACGCAATCGTCGTTTATTCATTTCTACTGTATCTACTTCAAAAACCTTCTCTCAACGGAGTCAAATTGCGTATTTGGGTAAGCCGTGTACCGTGCCTACAAATCGACATCGACCTCGATGTACACGACTTATATGCCAAAATACTAAATCTTAGTTGAATTTTGTTGTATGCTGAAACGGCAAAATTTAGGGGATATAGCCCACCACTTATTGTTAATTTATGTTTTATTCAATAAATGATCGTCATTATGAGTATATGAGTATTAGTCCTCCACCGAAGGGACGGTTTCGGTGAAAGAATATAGTCCATAATAACTATAAAACAATAAAATGATGTAATTTATTAAGTTATTCGTATTATAGTTACTATAAGAAAATAAGTAATTATAATGAACTTCCTACAAGTTGTGTAAATATATTCATTTTCTTGGCTCAACTATTTATATAGCATTCTTTATTTCAGTATTGACTATGATGTAATTGATGAAAATATTTTAAAATCATAGAATCAGTATCCCGCAGTAATGTAGTCAGAGTTTATTTTACGGTGGGGGAATGAAGTACTGATGGTTAATATAAGTGATAGCTAACAATTTTTATAAACATTTTTTTAAAATCAACAATAATGTATACAAACAATTTAAGAAATTCTCATGCGGTTTTATTACTGACACATAGCCAAATTGTGGGATCTGTGGGCGCTGGGAGGTTTCAATTTTTTTAAATCATTCATATTATAGGTATATATGTTTTGTATTATCCTATTTGAAATATACAGATCCAAATCAATAATAAACATATAACAAAAATAAATATATAATACCTGGCTTTTATTTAAAGGTAAATATTTCACTGAAGAGTATTAAACGAAATGCATTTTTTTTTTAATTTGTTAGAAAAAAAATTTCTCTAGATATATTTTTATCAATAAAAATATGATAATTTTAAGAAAAATATAGTAATTTCTAAGAAAAAACTATACCTAAAAATGATGAAAATGTAGTATTTATTAATAACATTTTGATTACGCACTGAACCTATTAGTTAGAATGTATTATAGACGGCTATAGAAGAGAATAGGAGTTTTGGATGAATTAGATGTCCAGAAATTTCAAATAATGGTAAAATTACTTGACAATTTATAAGTCATAAATCGATTTGATCTGGCGTGGTATATATATTAATAATTCGTTATTTTGCCACAACTTGTTCGAATTATTTAAAAGCTTATTACTTAAGAAAATACAGGTCTTAGTAACAAGAGAAAGCTCATTGGGGGAAGAGGTGATGAATGTATTATATATCCTCCATAGTTTTATTTTGAATTTTTTGAAATTTTATGTCATTTTTGTGTTTTTACCAGCGAATTTAAAGAAAAATGACAATTCACGATTCTATCGCATATGAATATAATTATGATTTTTTTTTTTTTTGTTAATAATAAACGTATTTAATATTTATTATTTTAAATTGAAGGTAGTTTGTCTGCAACTTTCATATTAATGATTATTTTTTTTCCATTTTTTAAATCATTAACGATTAAGTTGTAATTTTTGTAATTTTTTTATTATTTAATAATATTTAGAGGATATTTGATAAAAATGAGGTCGTATTTGTAATTTTTTCTATATACCATATAGAATATCTATGGTTGCTGTCAGTAGCCGTTTGGTCGTGGCCATAGATTACATAAGGCGTATTTTCGCGATTAATCAAGTTTTGTTATTTTGTTTTATCTATAACCAAACATAATAACCATTCCATTTGATCGATTAAAAATTATTATAACCAAAACTAATTGTTTAAAAACTTCAGTAACTAAATTACATTTGGTTAATCGCGAAAACACGCCTATAATATACCAACAATACAGAGGTTCGATGTGTGATAATATGTACATTATTCATATCCACGAGCATGACAATTACTAAAACAGCGATAAATAAATAATAATTGTAAATATAAAAAAATGCTAATTTACTGAAATTTTAGGCGGTGCACGTGCGCCTGTGCTCCTTAACATGAGACGCTACTGGTTATGTCTAGTAATAATAATAATAATAATAATAATAATAATAATAATAATAATAATAATAATAATAATAATTGTAATAATAGTACCTAATAGTTTTGTATGCTACGTACAAAAATCCATTGTAAAAGTTCAAGTTTTAAATAAAAGGTGCTGAAATTGTACGCGACTCCCTAGTTTTCTTTAATCCGGGCCTGGAAAAATGTATATATTTCCTTAATCGTCGTTATAAATCTTATATTTAAAATTCACGCACCCTAACTTCTAAAAAATTTTTATTAAATCCCTCCTCCCTTATCCCCCATAAAAAACTTTTGTACAGAGGAATAGGTTATATATGTAACCTAGGAATAGGAATAGGTCTCAATTGTATCTGCACGATTTTCGTATTGACTATACACTGTCAATAAATAGTAATGGATGAAAAGTTGTGTCCGTGTCCATCCATAATTATTATTTTCAACCGATCTATAAGTTTGAAATGTTTTAGTATGCGCGTATAAATTATTGGTTAGATCGTTCCGATTTAACGTGAGCTGTATATAACACGTGTACTCGTGTACATTTTGTTAAATGCATTTCGAGTTTCGACGAACCGAATAAATAAAACATATATATATAGCTTTGGAATTAAATAATATAATATGTTGAGACGGTATAATAAGCAGCGGCAGGACTCCGCGCGAGTGATGAATATGGTACGGCCATCGTTGGTACCTACATTATATTCGATTATTATGGGGGCCATTTTATAGAGTTCAGTCGGACGGGCGCGAGTCCTCGGCTAAATCGGAAAACGTGACGAAGGTATGATGGCCAGGGCGTGGTAAGTCGGTGTAAAGTTATCTACTATAAACTGCAGAGTGTTCATTATCCACTTTATCACGTCAATTTCAGAACTAATTTGCCGAACCATCAAAGGGACCCAAGTATATACGTATCTATATAATGTATATAAGCGAAATGGCGGCTCGGCCGTGTATATACGAAGGCCATTATGAGAGACGAACGAACCCACAGTATGGATATTTAAGACCAAGTAACCCGGCTACAGGAGGCGAATGTGCCGTAATAAAATATGTAGTAGAAGTGACCTTGTTCGCGTACCGGCACCGCGTTGTGTGCAGTGTCGTGTCATCAAGGATGCAAATAGAATCGGAGTGGAGCGGAAACCGCAAGAGACCGGACACGTTCGAACAACGGTGGTGAATTCCTGGTAACGTTCAGCGTGGATGCGATGCACGGACAGGGGGGACGTATATCCAATGACCGTTGTCTAACCCCTTCACCTAACCTCACAATATATTCCGAACAGCATCTGCGACGACCACGGTATATATATATATAGGTACCTACGTGCGTGTTGTCTGCCCCCCATCAATATTAAATCGGTCGCGGTCAAGATACCTCTACACGAGATACCCTTTACACCGTCCCTGTCTTATATGTATATATTATATATACTTGTGTATATATACGATTCCAACTAACCTAACCTATATCTTTCTCCATCATACATACACACGTGGTATACATATCGTTGATGTATATGTGTGTGTGTGTAATTTATATGTACTGTGTGAGAATACGTATGTGTATACAGGTATATGTACGCGTATATCTGGTATCTCCGTATATATCCGGTAGGTAATGTGTGGCGTTGAGAGGGTATTTTCGGCGGGGTCGCCCCGGGGAAATAACGCGCGCTCGGTCCATTATATGTCACGGCGATGGCGATGGCGACGCGGGGCGGCGGGCGTACGATGAAAAGTCGTTTCTCCGAAAACGCAATTTGACCGTGGAATATCGCGCGCGCCGGGCCCGTCGTTGGAAACGCGTGCACGCATATAATATTATTATTACGAATAAGGTGGCATACCTGCGAGTGGTCGGCGGCGGCGTGGTTCGAGTGCGTTTATTCCCACCGAATCGAACGAGACCGCCGGGGACGATTCCATTATTGTATATATTTATACTTTATGCGCTCAAAAATACATGCACGTATAGCGGAATACTGCGCCGCGTAAAACTTCTTGCACGCAATATACACGCTTATATTATTATATACGCTTTTATACCTAACCAGGCGGTGGTCTATATATATATATATATATATATATATATATGTATATACGTATAATAATATGTGTGGTGTCGAATACGAATTTCGGTTCGTATGAATCGATCGGAATATAATATACTACATTGTATATTTTGAACGACGTACGCCACCCTCTGGACGGCACAAAATACCGTCCAGAGTATATAAAAAAAATAATAATAATAATAAATAAACTGCAAAACGTTCCCAAGAGGAGGTCAAGAAAATCCAAAATCTAACAGTTGGAAAATGTTTATAAATACATGTTATACGTATACGCCTATACCTATTGTGAAATGTGCAGATGACCCTTAGTAGTATTTCTGCGGAGATTTTTTTTAAATGACTTTTTCGTGATTAATGTTTTTATACATATTTTCACCGATGAGATTGTCTATGTATGAATGTTAAAATTAGCGATTTAACTATAAAACAATTTTGCTAATATAGGCTTTTCGTTTATTTTTCGTGAATGCATTCTGAACACTGAAAAATATTGGCGTGACATCCGTAGTCTTCGGTTCAGAAAAGTAAAATAATGTTCTATGGAAACTTATGGTCCGGATTTTTAAAGTTTAAAAAAATATTTTCAATATGTTGGTTTAAAAACATTTTATACGTATATTTTACTTATAGTATGGTGCCGTTAAAATATTATTGTATACAAATATTTTGACTGCTAAACACATCCGAGCTTTCGCCAAATTACATATATTTTTCTTGAAAATTGACTGCTTTTTATCTGCATACAATATTATTATCAGTTCGTATTTCAGTGCCTGTTTCTTTTATTTGGCAAACATTTTGTCGAATTCCTCCATCAATTTTACTGTTTTTTCTTTACAATCATGATTGACAACAATGAAACTAAAACATATTTTGTTTTCTTATATGCTATCTGTTGTGTTGTATTTTACTGTACAATTTTTCAAAGTACATTTTAAATTTAACATTATATTGACATTGATTATCTTCAAAGAGCTTTTCAACTATGATTAACCTAGCTGATAAAATAGGTACGTACAATATTATGTAAATATGTAAATATATGGAGAAAACGAGTATATAACTCACGTACTCGTATATCTTTTGTGCACTATATATATAGCGCTGTTTACAATGTATTAGATGACAATTCACGATACAGATTAGTGGAACTTAAACGGTCGACAGAGGGGTTTTTTTTTAAATACTATCTGTAGGGTCGTGTATAATTGTCTATAGCGCCCATCCCTTTTGCATATAAAACATCAATTGCTCAAGACTTAAGAAATAGCTGTACATACATTAGAGTTAAATCTATACAGCCATAATATTAAGCTACCTACAAAATAATATTGTTTCAAGTTTAGCTCAATATTTTGATACCAGCTGTATCCATTTATCTCCATAACTATTTTTCTTTTAAAAAAATGGTTTTTCTCGTTTTATCATACTGAAAAAATATAATATAAAATATATTACTATAGATATATAGTTAAACACAATAAATTATAGCTTTAATGCTTTAAACAATTAATAAAAAAGTAACTATATTGGTTTTTAGTTTCAGTATAGAAGTTCTAACTTCTAACTTTATAATTTTTAATTTTCAACTAATATATATTTTTACAATATCATCATTATTTATTAAAAATATATTAATATTTAATAAATATTATTTATTTATAATATAATAAAATCAAGTTTCAGACGCTATTAAATAAATTTATTAGTCAGCATTAATAATTATGTATGAAAATATTAATATTATATATTTTCAATCGCTTTAAGAAAATTGCACTTAAGACTTAAGTACAATAATTATTATAATAATATACTGTATTACTCTCAACTAACTTTGATTTTAGAAAACAGTAAATTACAAAGAAAAATAAAGCAACGTCTCCAATCAACTTCATACTTTACATACCTAATGAGACAACGCCTGGATAAAGCTTTATAATTGTCACGGAAACAAGTTGAATTCAAATTTTAACGTTCTATTTTTCACCCTTAATATATGTTCTCTGAAAAGTTTAACCTGTCAAACTTTTGTTTGACATTTTCAACGATACGCTGAATATCACATTTGACTAATAAGTCCGTGTATAAAACAACAATATTATGCAGAATTATTTTTGCAATTTCTTATTGTAATTTTTTTTGTTTATTGTAATCATTTATAATTTTTATACTTTCAATTCAGAATTCGTTAAACATTAGATTTTTTGAGAGACAATTTGTTCAATCAAATTTTTTCCAAAAATAAATATTCACAACAAAGACGAGGTTCTGTCCTTGAATTCTAAATAGATAAAAAATTTCAATCAAATGAAAATAATATTTGTTGTTAATATTTGAATTATCTTATAAGTTTTATTTTACTATGATTTTTTTCTAAGGAAATCGTCATTATAGGGAATTTTTTTTTGGATTTGAATTTTTTAAATTTTATTTGGAATTTATTTTAGAGGGGAAATATTAAATTATAAAATTATTTTGGGAAAATTGTCATAAATCACTAGGTATAATAGGTTATACAGGAAAATCTGTTTTAAAACATCCGGATTAAGCATAATATATAGGTATTATGTAATTACATGTTTCATGTTTCATGTTTACCTTTTAAAACATATTTTAGTTTTCTTTTAATTAAAAAATAATGATTTTTTTTTTAAACAATATTAAAATATTTATATTTTAGGGAACGGATTTTATTTCAATAAAAAGAAACAAAATATGTAAAACAAATTCTAAATATGTAACAACATTTTTCATTTATTTTTGATTAAGAGGACGTCGTACCTACATATTTTCTATAAAATTCAGTAAAAAATTATTAGCTATGTCTATGTGCAACAAGAAAAAAAAAATTAATGCATTTTCAACAAAAAACAGCACTTGTGTCAACAATGGCACAAATTCAAAGTCATAGACGAGTACCTAGACGACCCGACGGTATACTACGCGCAGAATAAGATGCTCAACTTGGACGCGTGTAGAACCGGGTATAGGCACATGAAAAAAGACACACATTTCCATTTAGAAAACACCGATAATATGCATTGTCGTCGATGATGTGCAGTGTATAAATAATTGAAAAGAAAAATGTCAATAGTGAAACACAGACAATTCAATTAAAGAAAAAAAAATTATCGAAAAAATCAACTATTTACAAAATATGTAGGTATACAATATGTAAATACAATACGTAAAAATATGTAAAATTAAATTAGTACCAATTTGATCAAAAATGCATGAAATATTATTATATTTAATTGTTATTATATCCTACCAATATTCGATTGTTAATGTTAGGTATAAGAAGTTGTAATTACAGTAAAGTCCGTTCCCTAATTATAACTAATTCTGAAACAATTTTAATATACATATATTGGTACAAGACAATAAATAGGTAAATCCTATTGTTACTCTACTTATATCTATAATATATCTAATATATATATAGGAAAGGATGAAATTATGGGACCGATGGGACGTTATTGGGTAAAATTTCACACTAAAAAAAACTTTTTTTTTGTCCATTGTAGCGATTTCATTCCGTATTGTTATTAGGTTATTATTTCCTTGGTTTTTCAATATTAATCTTTCCATCTGGTTTTATATTATTTTTCTCTCCAGACTTAGGTTTGGTCATAATCATTGGTCATGCCTGCTCACACCTTTTATCTCAATTTAAACTAATTTCCTTACCATGATGAAATATAGGTAGATACCTATATTACTTCCGTCACATACTTTTTTATTGTTCTTCGTTCTCTAACGAGAAAAGCAGATTATTCAATTCCCTCTCCTTCTCTGATCAGAATACTAAGTATATTAATAATTCTTTTTATCCTTTTTTTTTTTATCTGTAATTTAGTATTCTTCTTTTATAATTCCAAGTTCTCTATTTAGTATTTAGTTTTGTGTAGTTCCGAAAATATTTGTATTTAATAGTTTATATTTTGTTGTTATGTTTCTTTTTTACTCTATTTATTTACATCTGCAATTGTTAAGGGATTATATTTTATAGTCAATTTTTAAGAATTTTTAGCAAAAATAAAAATTTGATAATTTAGAAACATTTAAGTACATTTTAAAACTAATCTAAAAATTGGTCTGTAGTCGTACCACTTTTTATTATTGTGTAATCAATATGTTTCCACCTAAAAGACCAATATAAGCGATATACAATTGTGAAATTTTGGAAAGTTGGATTTGAAATCTGTAAACAGATTTGAATTTGTAGGCCTATCTATTAGGAATCAATCGAAGAGTTTTTATTTATTATTACAGACTGAAATATAATTAATGTTTAAAAATTGTGATTTTTAATGATAAATAACATGGCAAAAAAAGATTAACTGACGAATTCAAAATAATTTTTAGAATAAAATTGATATCTAACTTTCTACAATTCTATCTCGTTTTTTGATCGGTTTACGGTATTAGGGACCCTTAATATTAATTGTTAAGCTTAAATGTATTTATATAATAAAAGCTTTAATAATAAAAATGAATTTAAAAACTGATTTAAATTAGTTAACAACTCTACTTTTAATCAGCTCTATTATATTTTAAATATTTTTTCTTATTTATTCCTTAAAATTTCTTTATGAAATTGAAACGTACTAAATATTTGTTGACTAAATGTTGAAAAATTGAAAAAGTAAAAACGTAAATTAAAAGTTAATTTATTGATAAATTCAAATCTATTTTTAAATCCAAATCGGACTGTATAATAAATCTCTACGATAGACAAAATATGGACACTTTTTAGTAAAATTTAGAAGAAATTCATGAAACTTCAATGATAATTTACACGCGTGTTTCTGCGCGTACGTTATCGGTGTTCGCAATGCTAGTAATATTATTATACGAGTTACGGGTAGCATACACACACTAATATTCATTTATACATGCACACATATATACGTTTTCGTATTCTTGAAAAAATATTCGTACAAAACCCCTTAAAATTAGCTCACAGAGAACCGCTTTAACTCATTGAATAAAGTAAAAAAGAAAAAATAAAGCCGTTTGGGTAAATATACATAATAACAATCAATTTAAAAATCAACTTTATTAAAAACGGAGTAACGAATATCTATAAGAAAGATATATTATGCAAAATTATTATATAGGACTGCAGAATTATGGAATGTGTATATATCAGGAACACTAAATAAATTAAAC
The DNA here is from genome assembly GCA_025469235.1 of Pemphigus obesinymphae. Taxonomy (NCBI): domain Eukaryota; kingdom Metazoa; phylum Arthropoda; class Insecta; order Hemiptera; family Aphididae; genus Pemphigus; species Pemphigus obesinymphae. The sequence continues at coordinate 11,401 of JAIPRL010011336.1, forward strand.
TACATTCGGAAGTTGTGCGTAAAATTACCTTTTATTAGGGAAATGGTACTACGAAAAGTTGTTGTAAATTAGAAAATAATAAATAATGGTTGCCGACTATATAGGTGGTATAATATAATATTTATAACTTCCAAAAAAGATAGTTAATTAATATAAATTAGAAAATTAAAATGCCAGAAACCAAATATCTACTGTAGCTTTATGTATACTGACGTCATATTTTTTATTGGCCATATATAATAAATGCGAATAGTAATATTCATACGGCGTATACACCAACGCTTCGCTCAGAATCATTTTATCCAAATAAATGGTTTATCATTGCTTTCAAATATATTTACCACCAGTATAGTATCCATTACCCAACGTGCGAAATGCTTCCACCTCCAATACTGACCGACTTTTATTTAAAAAATGTATTTATTTATGTATAGGTACTTACACCTTTTCAATCAGTTTTCTAGTACACAGAGTCTAATAATTATGAAAATATCTATATCTAATAAATACATATTTTTCAATCATTTTGTTTACAAACAACAGTAATTTAACATTAATGCATGTTTGAATTAAAGTATATTAACACTATTAAAGTTAAATATTTGTATAAATGTTATATTTCTTATATTATTAATATTAAACATTTTATTATATTTTTGATAAATTTGATACTTTACAATGAAAAATATTATATGTAGGTAAGTGCATTCAGAAAAAATAATAGAATTTCTGAAATTCCATAAAGTGAAATAAAATCCTTCAAAATCTTGTATACAGATATTTATGTCTGGAAATATACATTAAAAAAATTTTCAATACAACACTTTACGTCTTTACCAATATTATATTGTTGTTTAAATTTACATGTTGTTTAAATGTTTTGGATTAAATAATTCTCAAAAAATATTATAAGAACATTATTTTATTCTTCGGAAATGTTTGTTTTTGTTTTTTCATTAATCATGCTGAATCGATTAATAATTTATATATGAGTTGATCCGTGATCATAATATTACTGTTGTATAATAATGATGATTTGAATACAACATATACTTCGGAGATTATTTTCATATTAATTTTAAATTTATATATTTTAACTTTCGAATATTTCGTTTTCTTTGTATCTTTTACCTACGAGTACATGCCATAAAAAAAATTTGGATTTAAAAAAAAAAAAAATTGCATATCTAAACCCTGTTCGCAGGCTAAGCGACTAAGCCTGCATGTAGCCATTCGGTATAATTTGACAACGGAAAATGTAATTTTCTTGTCGACAGTTTTGAGTGGTCCGCATACCCTCTTCCCTCACTATAGTATAGATCGACAAGTGCATCGCCTATGAAAAAAAAAAAAAATATATATATATATGTATATGTATGTATAAAATAAAACCGTTTTTATAAATCGACTACCCAAACCCTTTCTCAGGCCATTGTCCGTATACTTAAACAAACCGTCTATACTTTTATACTGACATGGCAACAATAGACGAGGTCGAGCGTTGTGCACACAAAAACAGCTGTACAATACGAAACACTCAAAAGTGTCATACACTGCGAATATGGCGGACTTTATAGTCGCGCGCGCAATAGACAATATCCGCTGTATATTGTATATATATTTTTCGAGTGTTTCATTAAACCGAACTTATAGTTTTAATGACGCGCTTTATCTTTAAAATTTACACTCTTTATTTTTGTTAAAAGGAAACTGACAACGGTCCCAAAAGCCTAGATATTATAATATATAGATATGTACACACAAACATAAACAAATTGACATTATTTTGACTGTTTTTTGGGAAATCTGTGCAAATTACTTAATTTTAGTAACAGCGAGTTTAGTTTGGTCCGATGAAATTATAAGTTATACTGCCAAAACAAAGTACCTATAACTCGTTAAGTTATAGGCAGTGCAGTTGGGTATAGTAACGTAAAAGTAACTACGTTAGTTATTTGTAAGCGACTTTGTAAAATAACGAGTTATATTTTTATGAATGAAATATAAAATTCGATAGCCCGTGAAAAGTAGATATTTTAAAGATTGCATGATTTTATAATAAGTATAGGAGTAGGCATGATATTGAATTTCATAATATTCGACTGACGATTATCTGAAAAAAAAAAAAATAAAGATATTATTGATATTTTATTTTATTATTTTAATTTTTATATATTTAAAAATGTTGAAAGTAACATCTATATGTAACTAGTAACTTTCGAGTTAAAAAAAAAGCCGGTCAGTAGGTTGTGGAAGCACTTCGCTCGTCGGGTGTCAGTATTGGTGGATGCACTTCGCTACTGGGTAGGGTACTTTTGGTGGATGTATTGAATTTGAAAACAATGATAAAT